>VNJV01003884.1:0-18706 GCA_008042635.1 Drosophila nikananu | reverse complement strand
CCTTAAGAAGATCTCGCGGGAATGGATACGAGGGCAGATTCCCGGCCAGCTGCGGAAGAACATAAGCTGCGGTCTCTAACTGTATCCCAGGTCTGGACGGCGATCGAATTGCCAAAGTACACAACTTAGTGGACTGAGCAGCCACGGTTTGGTTCAGGCCGGACACTTGGGCCTGGACAGTCTGAAAAGGAAGTTTGACCAAGTTAAACAACCGTTCTGTAATGAAGGTCGCCTCGGACCCAGAGTCAATCAAGGCTCGTGCTTGGAAATTGCACCCCAGATGGCACGCGTTAAACAGGGCAGTGCCCAGTAGGACGGCTCTTGAACCGGAAGCGAAGCATACTTGCACATCTGCGGAATCCTCTGAGGCGCTCGTGCTTCTTGGAGTAGGCGCAGGTCGAGGCCGGGCTGTCGCAGACGGACTTGGAGTGGTTGCGAACGGATTACCGCGGTGGAGAAGAGTGTGATACCGGCTATGGCATGTGAAGCAGCTGTGGGCACTGGTGCAGTCCCGTTGCTGGTGACCTCGCGCAAAGCAATTCAGACAAAGCTGCCTTCTCTTAATGTAGTCGGCGCGACTATTCACGTTCATTTCGAGGAACCGAGGACATACGCGAATAGGATGGTTCTGCCTGGAACAGAGATCACATCCCCTGGGCGCTGGAGCAACCCTGGCCTCATACGAGTTGAGCCTGCGCGGAGGGGCGCTCGCAGTTGCCGATCTCGGTGGAATTTGACCCAAAAATGGTGCCTTGTAGCTCTTTCAGAATGGCTCCGGATTCTTGTGGAACAGTCTGGATGTTGAAGAGGATTTTCAACTGACTGTTGACCAAAGACCGCCGATTCTCGAAGCGGTCGGTCAGGCCTTGCCACGCTGAGACGAAACCTTCATTGGTGGAAGTGGAACCACTTTTCCACTTATGTGAGCCCCGAGTTGTGAATATATATGGCGGTGAACAAGTCCCTGAAGGTGGGCCACCGAAGATAATCACCAGCGAAGACTTCGGTGTCCACTGGCGGTAAACGGCAGCTAGTAGAAGCGGGCAGTTGGCTGGGTGCGGAAGCCTGAGCGGACTGAGAGCTGGCTTTCTCTATGAGCTCTTGGAGATTGACTACACACTTTTCGTAGACCGAAAAGCAATACTCATATTTGGACTGAAGTGTTAGCCCTACCGTTGAATTTTCAGCGGATGCCGCAAGAAGCTCAGAACAGCTGTCGTAATCTCTCTCCACTTTTTTCCACAGTGTCCGGATCTGATCGCAACGCACTTGACACATGTGGGGGGAGAGGCTGGTTGTTTCTGGGGTGCCCGGAGTGTGGATGTTAGATTCAAATTGGTTCACACGGTCCGTCGTGGCAGCGAATTTTCTCCCGGCGATATCGATAGCGGCTTGAGCCATTTTTGTGGTCGACCGAGTGTTTTTGTCAATAGATAACGGGGGACTTTAATTTCGGATGAGAGGAGCGCGGAGATGCGGAGTGGGACCTGTCCATACGGATTGATGGGATCGGACGCGGCTTCTGGTCGTCTCCCGTGGGCATTCTCCGAATCGAACTCTGCCGATTAGCGAGTGTCGATTAGCGTGAGCAACAAGCGGCTCTTACGAGGCAGGACGGTCACACTAATTCTCTTGGCGCGATCTGTGCTGCCAATAAAGCCGGTTGAAATTACTAGGTAGCAAAAATTCGGTAGGAAAAACCTTAATTGAAGGCGGATGGTGCCTTATACGGAGTGGACAGCGGAATTCGTAACCAGAATGTAGGCAGGAAAAAATATTAATATAACCTCTGTATATTGATTGCGTTGCTCGGACGTGGAGCTTGCTTAAATTTTAGCTAAATCCAGAATAAATGCAGCCCAGAAAATGTAGATATTGAATTAATTTACTATTTAATTCATATAATTAATATATAATATAATTAATCAATAAATAAATAATAAATAAATTAATAAATATTATAAAAATTAATTTATTATAATTTATTATTAATGCAATATTGCGAAGCCGGAAAGGTGGAATTAAAAACCTTGGCTGTGTTCGGTCGAAAACTCACTGCTGCCGTCGGCAAAGCAGTACATACGGAACGGACGCAAGAGGAGGAGAAAAAAACACAGCAACAACACCGCGGCAGCTGCAGAAAAACGAAAAGAACAATCGCAGACCCGCCCTTGTGGATTTATAATAATGTTTCGGCGGTAAGATCGTACTTATCTTTGGGCGGAACAAGCCGGGAACTGCTGGCAGAATTGGCGAAGTTGGAATAATAATCCGGCTCTGATGGACCAATGTTTTGTCGGGGGGCGAGTGTCCTCCAAAGTAAGCGGCAAGAAAGTCCGGCGAGTAAATGGAAGTATGAATTCCCACTGCGCAGAGCACAGTCCGAAAATGACCAAGACCCAGGTGTTGTAGAAGAGGAAGAGAAGCGGGGGCGTCGTGGGTAAGTTTGACTTTATTCGTCGCATTCATACATAGAACTGCTTAAATTAAAGCCGCCCGAGTTCGGCGGCCGATCCGACTCGAGCGCAATAAGAGCAGCGAGGGCGGACGAGAGCGAAAGCTCTGTGCGCAGAGGCGGCACAGTGGCCCCTCGCATAAACAAATAATTTTAAAAATTATTGATTTACGCTTTTTGTTTTGAACTGGACTTAATAATCATTAGGTTTTTAATTTAATTACTAATATTATTTTAATTTATTAGAGAGTGAATATTTTCATTTAATGAAGAAGGAATAATAATTTTTTTAAATTTTATTGACCTCTTATTATTTTGTTCCAAAAGAATGAATGTTGGGACACTGTGCCGGCAAATAGAAAGCTTATATGTATTTATATAAATGCTCGCCCGTACATGTGTACATATGTAACATCAGGTGCCCGACAGAACGAAAATGAGACACAGGCACGGACGCTTTGGAGCAAAGCGGAATAAAATTAAATGTCGAAAATATGTGTTTTATTGTCTATCCTGATTTCAATTGCCCGTCCGGCAATGCACCAGCTTGCACAAAGCGAGCCGGCGAACCAAGAAAGTACAGCAACCAACAAAAACTGCACTGCCGCTGCTGATGCTAAGCAAGAGTATGGATATATACATATTTGTATGAATGCACAGACAATTAAGAACAGCGTTGAGTGGTTTTATTTCAATGTATTTTCTTTATTTTATATTTTTGTATTTGCAGAATAAATGTTTTTATGATTGAAGTTAATGAGAAAAAGGGTTTTTTTTTATAAAACACGCATCCGTCCTAAGAAAAAAAAAAAACAAAACAGTCCCTTTTGTCAATTCGACACAAGACGAAAATTGTCAAAAAACAGAAAAACAAACTTTTTTTGTGGTTTTTTTTTTTGCTAAAATTATATTTTAATATTATTATTTTATTATTTCAAGTGTTATTTTATATTTTTTTTTTAATATTAACATAAAAAAAAAATTGATTATTTTCACAATTTTGACAAGGAGTGAACCTGTGGTCTGGACAGACTGTTTTGGAACATTTAGCGCATTCCACAGAATGTAAATTCGCTTTAGATTTCTGTGGACACAAGAGGCACCGCGCCCGCTTCCTGGGCGGGGTGTGGTGCGTCAATCTTCCAGCCCTGGATGTTGATGGCTCCTGTGTAATTTCCCTCATTTCATTCACCACTGCCATGGCTCCTTCCCCTCTGCGGGTCCTCTCCCGTCGGACAATAGTTGGTTTCTATATTGGTCTCCCTACCTTATCATTCCACAACTCAGTCATATCTTCTCCATGCGATCGATAAACACCAGCTAAAATAAGCAACCCACAATAGGCTCGCATTTCTGGTTTTGAGACATTTTTCCACTCATCTCCTAGTTTTTGGAAGCCATTTAGGTTTGTCATTTCCACAATAATATTTTCGATATGTTCAATGAATGGTAGAAATGTCTGAAACACGTCGGTTGATCGTGATGAAGCATATACAGTTGGTCCTATGTAGAAATAACAAATGAATCACATTTCCGTCTTTCTACATAGCAGAAAGGCAAATTTAACACTTTCCAATCCGTTTTTTTTCACAAAAATATATACATATATCACTTTCACATACACTAAATGTAACAAAACAACCACCAAAAACGTTTTTTGCCCTTAGCAACAGCACATCTAGCGTTTGCAACGCGTTGTGTCAAATTGACTCAAAGGGACAGATTAATTACGTTTGTGTTGCCACGCCCCCAAGCCTTCTAGAAAAAAAATTCTTCTTGATTTTAAAATTTCGTCAAAATTCGTTCAGTGAGTCAAAATTTTATTAAAATATTTTTGCAACTAATGACCAAAAAATCGACTTATGTAAATATGAAAAATGTGTCAAATTGACACAAGAGACGGATGCGTGTTAAAAGTTTATGAAATAGATTTACAATATAGAGAATAGTATTGGAAGAAGTGTTGAAAGAATTAACTCCCGCGGGACTGCCGCAAACCTATACTTCGCGAGGGTGGCTGCCTCCAAGGCATCTCTTTCTGCGCTGAAAAGTGGGCACACAAAAAATGAGTACTCTGCATCTTCTGTGATTGCGCCACCGCAGTAGTCGCGGAATGGATCTGCGATCAATGTCGTCTGCTGTGCTGTCTGGGCCCGCGCGTATTGGCCAACATCCTCGAGATGGAGTCAGTGGCCTTGGATGCCTTGCCCGCCGCGTACTCCAGTTGGTTTTTGTAGTTCAGTCGGTGGTCGATCAGAACTCCAGAACTCGATGGTGGTCGAGCCGATCCGGAAGCTCACCTTCTCTACGGTCTTGCTGCTACTTATAAGCACTGCTTCCGTTTTGTGTTCGGCAAGCGGGAGCCCGTTGCCCATAAGCCGTGCTTCTGCACAGTGAGCAGTGCTATGTCGTCGGCGAAGCCAACCACGGAGCAGCCTTCAGGTAGTATCAGCCTGAGTATTCCGTCGTACAGGATGTTCCATAAAATTGGTCCAAGGACTGAGCCCTGGGGAACACCCCCTGTAACCTGGTATTCCTGGTTACCGGCTTCCGATTTGTAGAGCAATACGCGCTCCCTGAAATACTCGGCTATCAGCTGTATCAGGTACCCTGGTATACCGCCACGCTGGAGTGCATGCAACACTAGGCTCCATTTTGCAGAATTAAAGGCGTTTTTAACGTCCAGGGTGCATACCAGACAGTACTTCTTGGAGCCGCCCCGCCATCGTTCTCCTTCAATGGCCTTATCCGCCAATTCCATCACCTCTCGGATCGCGTTGAGTGTACTTCGCCTCTTCCGGTGGCTAGACAGGACTCCGCGCTCCTCCATTTCACTTTGCGCTCAAAAATTTTTCCCAGCGTGTTTAGAATGCAGAAGGGACTGTATGAAGACGGGTCGTCGTTAAGCTTCCCTGGCTTCGGGATGAGCACGAGCCGTTGCTGCTTCCAGGCTCGATGAAACCTCCGTTCGTCGATGCACCTGCTGTACAGCTACGCGAATAGACTTGGATAGGCGTTCACAATGGCATGCACAGCTGCGTTGGGAATGCCATACGGTCCAGGAGCCTTGGATGCTTTGCAGCTGGCCAACGCGCTCAGGACTTCCTCCTCTCAGGTGGGCATTGCTTCGCCAGCAATCACGCTCGGTAGCCTTAGAGGCGGTTGAGCTGGGAACAGTGTGGAGACTATCAGGGGTGCCATGCAAAACACAGGTGTTTTGATTTCCACAAAAAGGCATTTCCGCTAAACAAATTTCTCGGTGCCATACAACATCGAATAAGTTTTGTGTTTTTAGTTTTTTCATTAGATATTGGCTCCAGGGTTGCCATGTTCTCAGATAAACTCACACATGTATTTGATAAGCAAACATTGTAATAAAATTTTTGTAAAATGGAAGGTTTTGGGTTATTTAATGTTTTAAATAATGTTATTTAACCTATTTTGTTAATTAATTTAGTTTTTTTTTTACTTTTATTCAAAAACAAGTTTAAAATGTTGACGCGAAAATAATTAAATGTTGAAATTTAGAATCTATCGATGTGGTAGCATCGAGATAGATGTCATGTTTTGTGTTTTCAAATACACGAAAAATACATCCCTGTTTTGCTCCCAGCTGGTCCTGGGAGCTCGGGATCGGCTGTCTGGTGAGCTTACCCATAACCATTTTGTAGGCTGATCCAAAAGGCTCTTGGAAAGCCGCATCGCAGAGGTCCTGGAAGCACTTTTTCTTGCTTGCCCTGATGGCCACATTAAGGGCATTTTTTTTTCGCCCTGTAGAGGGACTCGTGCAGCTCCTGTGTAGATCGTCCCCTGCTTCGCTGGCATCTCCTCCTAGCGGCTAGACAGTTGCTTCTGGCTGATGCTGTTTCATGGTTCCACCAGGGGACTGGCCGCCTTTCCTCTCCATTGGTGGAGCTTTCCATTGCCTTATCGTATGCTGCTTTGATCCCGGCGGATATCGTGTCCGCGCAGGTGTCCGCCACTCCTATGATGGTGCTAGATAGACTGCCCGCAACTCCAGATGGCACCGCCGCCGTCCGCGCTCTGTTGTCATACTCCCTCTGCTTCTGCGGCATCTTGCCGAGGTGTCCCCGAATCCCATGCCCTTGTAGCAGCGTCCCCTGGGTGACATGACGGACGACCTTCTTGTTGTTGCTTTTGGTGTCGGTAAACTTCGCAATCATCACCAGTTTTTCAACTAGGGCTGGTGCATCTGCCTCAACCCTCTGCTTCTTGTTTGCGCCAGTTTGTTTCCTCACCTTCGCCGAAAACAAATATCGGCCCATTGATTTTCGGCGGCGCCGAAACAGGGTGCGTCTCGGTGCTGGTCGCCGTAGGCGAGCGTTGGACCCTCTGCTTCATATGCTGGAAGTTTTTAAGCCGCTGTTCCTCCGCTCTCGCTACCGCTAGTGCCTGGGACTCGTCGTCCCGGGCTGTTGGCGCGGCCTTGCTCATTGCACCTGCTCCTAATACGGGTCCCTCGGTGCACGGGGATTTCCCCCAGCAGATGACTGAAGGGAGTTATACCGCTCCTACTCGGTCCCCAGAGCCCCTTTTTGACTGGCGCCGCCGCAGCGCAAGGGTTGGAAGATAGCCCGATCCTCGGCTTTTGCCCTGTTCCCTACTGGTGCCAGCTGCGGGAGCTGCAGTGAATGGGCCCGTGGAGTTTGGTTTCAGCAGTTTGAAGAAATTTAAGTTGCAGCCATTGATTTGGCTTCGCTTTGGCTTTTAAAATTGCGCGGGCTGCTCTCGTTTTCCAACACTACACGAGAGCGAAAGCTCTCTGCGGGTGCGTTGCGCAACACTGCGATCAGCTAATCTTGTTATGCTGCGTGCGATGGAGAAAAACGCGAAGGAAAAAGGCTTGTGGAAACTATCTTTTTCCGTGAGAGTGAGCGACGCTCAAGGGAAAAAGAGGATCTCGGTGGACGAGATTCAGGTTCCCCCCTTGCCATAAAGTTCCAGTGGCCGTCGCGGGTGCCAAGATTCGGGGCCGATTCTGGTACGTACCTTGCCTCAAGGTGTCTCTTTGCAGTAAATAAATCTTTCCAGAGCCTGTGGCGCTGTTTCACTGTATCATAGACGGTTCACTTCTGGAGCTAGGAAGAACACGTCTAACCACTGTGAGTAAACAAAACTTCCTCCAAGAAGAAAAAGGTACAAAACGGTATGTGTGTGAATGTGTATGGGCGTTAGGAGATGTAGAAATTCCCGCGGAGTCGAAAAATATGTACGAAGGAATGCACTGATGTAGATGATGTATGACGTTAATGTACGCGAAACGAAAAATACTCGGACGAAGTATGATGGCGGCGTTGGAAAATGCACAAATGTAAAAAAAACTTAAAAGTTGCCGTGCTGCCGGAGACTCGGACATGAAGTTGACAGGGAAATTTTGCAGCAGTCTGAGCGAAATTGGATATTCGAAGAGCTGCTGAAGACTTTGGGACGAAAGGAAGGAGTCTCGTACTTATCTTATTTTTCCTGATAAAGAAATCACCGGAGCTGCTGGTTTTTTCACTTACGACAATCGAAGTAGGTTCGAGTATACACTCGAAGTCAGCATACACTGCAAATGGGACCTCCAGCTAACGATGAATATTTTGAAATTTCAGCTCGGTTTCTCCTTCCTTGGGCTGTTGGATCACGATGTTGCTCAATCTTTCTCCATGTCGTTTGGCCCTTTCCTCACTTGTTGAGTTTGAGAAGCATTTGTTACAGAACCAACGTCTATCTCTAGTTTATCCCAATTGAAATGATTGAAGTCTGTAATTAAACAATTCAATAAATTTAATAAGTAAATTTGTTTATGTATATATATTTTTTTTTCTTTTTCTTGCTGTTTATTTTTTTGATTTTTTAATTTTTTAAGATGCATACCGGTAAATATTTTTAATCCACACATTATGTAAATCTTGATTGGTGGATGGGGTTTCGAGGTACAACAAATTTATATTAATTGTCTTCTCTGGACCACTTGAGAAAAGAGGTCCGAAAACGTTGAAATTTAGCTCATCATATCCGAATACATTTATGCTGATATGTTGATTTATCTCAATAAAATAATTTTTTTTTTCACCTGCATTGGGAATGATAATCGCGTGATTCGTTGCTGGTGCGGTTAATCGGAGATTTAGTATCTACTTCATAGGCATTGCAACGTTCTCCCTTCTCTTTTGGGTCAAGTGTTGACACAATTGCCCACTTAAAGCAGTAAACATCATTGTTTTGTTCATTGATGCAATCTTTCCACTTTTTCAGGGCTGTGGTTAGATCGAAATACTCCGATCCTTTTAGAGGAACACATTGCAGCATGTTTAGCTCAACTTTTGTTATAAGTGTGAGTCTCCACCCACTGCCTGCTTCTTGGAATGCATCCACTTTTGTTATTATGTCAGTTGTGTGTACATCATATAAATCCATTAGATTTGACGATATCGTAGACAGACACATCTTACTCTGGAACGATTTTATTTCGACTTGAATTTCTTCATCCTTCATCAAAATATCCTCCGCAAATAACTCAAAATGTATCTTTGACGAAGTATGGAAGGATAGTACTCTATCAATATGAGGAAGCAGCACTTGGCCCGCTTCATTTAGGAATTCTCGCGGAATCCTAAAAGCTGCCCCTCATTCATATACATATATTGGAGGATGCGCGCCTTGCAGCCGATTTTCTTAATTTGTCCATCCAGGCGTCAGGTAGCAAAATTTTTGTGTTGTTCGGTATGAACATGGTGGTGCCATTAAGTATTAAAAGGCAGTTGTTGCTGGCAGGAAATGCCGAAAATTCCATTCATGTTATTGTTGTTGATGTTGTTGGCGAACATTTTGGTATCGATTTTGTTTTCGTTTCGTTGTTATTGATTTTTGTTAAAACTTTGTCTTTTGATCTGCTTAAATATTTTATTTTTAAAAACTTTATTTTGCGCTTTTTCATTTTGCATTTGTTTTAATTTTCGCTTTGAACATCAATTGAAAACCTCGAATACTCTGAATCCTTAAAATATTAAACTAGAAGTTATTCTTAAGACTTAGTTAGTCTATACGGAGTCCCACAAAACTCAGAAAAAACCCAAAAATGTTGGGTAAGCACTTCACATTTTTCCACACCCTTTTTAACACTTCTGAAGCATGTTCTGAGTTCGGAAAATCACAGACTGTCCCTTTTAAGGGTCGTGGGTGACCATCCTTCATAGGAATCTCCTCTAGGGAGGATTGTTCGTGAACTTACACGTGCCACCCAGAATCGCTGCGGAGCGCCCTTTTCCATTACACCCCGTCACTTTTTTAAGTGAAGGGTCGTGGGTCAACGTGTTGGTGCCGCTCGTGGACAAACACAGGAATGCCCTGACTGCCGATGTAAAAAATATGTATCTTCAAGTGATTGTTAATAAAGCGGATAGGAAGTGGAGAGACCGCATTGAATTCTTGAGTTATACAAGCTCAACACCGTCACATATAGTACTAGACCAGCCCCATTTCTGGCTATTAGGTGTTTAAAAAGGTTGAGTGAATTTGCGAAATTTTCATTCCCTAGAGCTGCCGACGTAATTTGATCCCATTTTTGTCGATGACTTGTTTGCTGGTGCGTAGGGTGGGCTAAAGAAAATCAAGTCTGAATTGTCTCAGGTTCTTTGAAAAATAGGTTTTGAATTGCCAAAGTGGTTTTCAAACTCACCTGAGGTCACTACATTTGACAGCCCAGTTAAGTCGACACCTATTTAGAGTCAACTAAAGCGTTAGGAATATAGACGTTGCCTAGCGAAGTGTGTCAAATTCAAAATTTTTACTTCTGTCATGGGTCTCCGAGAGACAAAACGGAACATTATATCAAATAGGGTTATCAACTATCATGAGCACGAGAAAGTATTTCAGGAACCAATACCTTAGGTACCCAGAGCTTCCAGGCATATTCATCGTGCACATGCTTTCCAGTCAAATGCTGAGCCTTCCAATAAATGTAACCGCTATCGGTCATAAGATCGGGAAAATTCACCTGATTTGCACTCACTTTCTTCACTAGTTCGGTATATTCCGCGGATTTAAAGTGATCGGAATTTAGGTCAAGGAGAAATTCATTCCGCAAGTCTATTGCAGCTATAACGTGTTCGTTTACCCGCGACAAGGAGTCGTTAAGCGAACCTTTGCGATGCTCAATCTCGAAAGGCCAAAGACCATCGAGCTAGGCGCGAATTTAGGTCGTGGTTAGACATCAACCATTTGAATGAAGCATGGATCGTTATGATTTTGAATCTGTGCCCTTCCACATACGCCCTAAAATTTTTAAGAGCCACGATCGCAGGGAGACAATCTTGCTCTGTGACGGTATAATTTCGTTGCGCCTTATTTAATTTCTTCGAAATGAATTTAATAGGACACTCATCTCCTTCTTCCGAAACTTGGACTAATACAGCTACAACTCCGGTCTTACTTGCATCGCAATGTATTGGGAACGGTTTCGAAAAATCAGGGCTGTCCAAAACAGGAGCCTTGCTAAGACATTGCTTTAGCCTCTTAAAAGATTCTACTGCTGCCTCAGTCAAACTCAATATTCTCTCAAAACTCGAAGACACTACCAACAGATCATCTAGGTAAATGAAAACCTCGTTCCTCAGATGAACTGGCACCGTTATGTCTATCAGCCGAGACATTGTGCTTGTGGCATTGCAAAGCCCAAACGGCATAACTTTAAGCTGATAGTGGGGTCTACCAGGGACTGTGAGCTCCGTCTTGTCACGTGATGCAATATCTAAAGGAACTTGCCAATAAACGTCCTTTAGATCAAGACTAGTTATATATTCAGGCTTAGGCAACCTACTCAAAATGCCACTAATTTGAGGCAGAAGATATACATAATTGTCGGTGAAGCTTACGACAATCTAGTAACCTTACGACAATCTAAACAATTTCTAACCTTTCCAGGTTTCGTTACCATAGCGATTGGAGATGACCAAGAACTGTCTGACTCTTCTATCACTGCTAGTATATCATCCTGTCAATCTCGGCATACATTTCTACGGCCGTTGAAACAGGGAAATGGCGTTGTTTTATTGGTTTAGCTATACCTACATCTATTGAATGTGATATAAGGTAGTTCTTACCGAGACCTTCTTGGCTAAACAATTAACAACATTCGTTAATTAAGCTTTATCTATATCGGACAACCTGTGCTGATCTCTTTTGACTTTGCAATTCGTTGCATCTAATTCGGATATGATCAGTCTTCTGGGAAGTAAATCGTAAAGCTTATAGAAATCTATTCCCATGTACAAATCTTGTTTAAGCGACGCACTATGGCGCAAAAGATACAGATACGTTGCAAAAATCAAACTTTTGATGACAACGGATCGTACAATTTGTTAATGCATTCGACAGGTAATAGTTCAAAAGGGTTGTATCCAAAAAATTATTCAAATCGGTCCAGTATCTTAGAAGTTACACGTGTTCAAAGTTGAACCTTTTTTGGGTTGCAAAAAAAGCTTCAGTTTTTTTATAACAAATTAAGACTTTGAGGTCGATTTTTAGGTAAAATATGTAACCGACCTGCATGGTTATGGTCTCTATCGAAAGGGCCATCAAATTTCGTCAAAACCAATGTAGAATGAAATTATAATATTTGTTGCACATGCAGGAATACCTGTTTTACCAAAGTACAAATTTTTCACCTATTTTTCAACTTTGATGGAATGTCAAAAATGTTATTACGCTTTATTATTGGTTTGGCGAATAAGGTGTTGTTCTTGAATATGTTCTTTATCATATTCAAAAGAGATCGGCTGCCCCAACCTGCCCCCAAGAAATTCCATAGCAAAAGATACTTTCAACTCAGCGTAAAAAGCGCGCGTCTCAGAGCAAATTCTCCTACAAGCGCAGTACGAAATTGTATGGCGGGCATTCATTTTTTCCTGTATTGGCGGATTGTTTTTCAATTCCTGACTTTATAAGGGCACTTAATGACTTCAAATGAATGTATAATGATTAAATATTCTTCAAAAATATTAAATGATGTAAAATTAATTGATTACTTTGAACAAAAAGTGCATAAATGATTGAAAATTGATCAAAAATGAAGAAATTTTTATTCTTGAAAATGTATGTTTATTTTGTTTTTAAAACATTAAAAATGCACCATATTAGCATTTTCAGAGAAAAAAAAAACAAAAGTATATTTCAAAAATGAAAAAAATAAAGAAAACTGCCTCAAAAAACATTAATTTTCGAGTATAAAATGTACTATTTATCACACCATATAGTATGACCACTCAAATATCTCAACTGGTTCAAGAGCTATGATTTTTGCAACCCAAAAGTATCTAAGGCGCCACTGTGCGACGGTACGTTGTAAGTTTTTAATAACTTTTTCTCGTCGCCGTACTCCACCTCGTTTTCCTCTGCCCATCGACATTGTGGAAGATCTTTCGCAAATATTTGGGTGAGAATGGTCTAGAAGACATTTGGTTTCAACAAGACGGCGCAACATGCCACACAGCCCGTCGAGCCATCGCAAAAAGGGCCATTGTGACCTCCTCCGCACTGGTCAAGTCGTCCAGGTCACGGATCTGTCTTTAAAGCCGCTTGCAGTTGCTGCGTGGATGGAAACGGGGGCTTCTGCAACCTCAGCAGAAGACCCCCATTGACTGTCCTTCGCAGGTCTTGGACGCTATCCTTCAGTCCCTGGATTGAGGGCTCCGTTTTGACGATCCTCAGCATATCTGCGTTGGATCCTTCGCTGCACTTTATAAGTATAGCATCTGAGCGCTGCTTCCTGGGCATCTTGTTGCGAGGCGCACGATTCTCCAACGAAAGCGTGGTCTGCTGGCTCGGGCATGCTGTGGCGCCATTTGTGTGGCCGGTGGCCAGCGCAGCACAGACTTCGAGTTGCAGCTCTTTCATGGCGATCATCGAGTTGATCGTCCCCAGGGTGACGTGACGGACCACCTTCTTATTGTTGCTCTTGGTGTCGGTAAACTTCGCAATCATCACCAATTTTTTGACTAGGGCTGGTGCATCTGCCTCAACTTTCTGCTTCTTGTTTGCGCCAGTTTGTTTCACCTCGGGGCCCGCTGCATCCCGGGATCTCTTCGGAGTGGCTATCTCCTCCTCTCCTTCGCCGAAAACAAATATGGCCCATTGATTTTCGGCGGCGCCGAAACACGGTGCGTCTCGGTGCTAGTCGCCGAAGGCGAGCGTTGGACCCTCTGCTTCATACGCTGGAAGTTTTGAAGGCTGTTGGCGCGTTCTTGCTCATTGCACCTCTTCCTAATAGGGGTCCCTCGGTGCACGGGGAATTCCCCAAGAGGCTGACTGAAGGGAGTTATACCGCTCCTACTCGGTCCCCAGAGCTCCTTTTTGACTGGCGCCGCCGCAGCGCAAGAGTTGGAAGATAGCCCGATCCTCGGCTTTTGCCTTGTTCCCTACTGGAGCCAGCTGCGGGAGCTGCAGTGAATGGGCTTCAGTGAGTTTGGTTTCAGCAGTTTGAAGAAATTTAAGTTGCAGCCATTGATTTGGCTTTTAAAATTGCGCGGGCTGCTCGCGTTTTCCAACACTACACGAGTGCGAAAGCTCTCTGCGGGTGCGTTGCGCAACACTGCGATCAGCTAATCTTGTTATGCTGCGTGCGATGGAGAAAAACGCGAAGGAAAAAGGCTTGTGGAAACTATCTTTTTCCGTGAGAGTGAGCGACGTTCAAGGGAAAAAGAGGTTCTCGGTGGACGAGAGAACGGTTCCCCCCTTGCCATAAAGTTCCAGTGGCCGTCGCGGGTGCCAAGATTCGGGGCCGATTCTGGTACGTACCTTGCCTCAAGGTGTCTCATTGCAGTAAATAAATCTTTCCAGAGCCTGTGGCGCTGTTTCACTGTATCATAGACGGTTCACTTCTGGAGCTAGGAAGAACACGTCTAACCACTGTGAGTAAACAAAACTTCCTCCAAGAAGAAAAAGGTACAAAACGGTATGTGTGTAAATGTGTATGGGCGTTAGGAGAACTTTCAGTGGACTGTATTTAATGTAGATGGAATGTAGAAATTCCCGCGGAGTCGAAAAATATGTACGAAGGAATGCACTGATGTAGATGATGTATGACGTTAATGTACGCGAAACGAAAAATACTCGGACGAAGTATGATGGCGGCGCTGGAAAATGCACAAATGTAAAAAAATCTTCCAAGTTCCCGTGCTGCCGGAGACTTGGACTTAAAGTTGACAGGAAAATTTTGCAGCAGTCTGAGCGAACAGCTGCCGGAACTTTGGGACGAAAGAAAGGAGTCTCGTACTTATCTTATTTTTCCTGATAAAGAAATCACTGGAGCTGCTGGTGTATGTGCTGATCCGGTTCGAAGGACCTGTTTGGAGGGGGATGGCTTCTTTCGTTTAAAAATAAGATCCGAAAATAATGGCAAATCACACGACGCAGTCGGAAAATAACAGAAATGAATATATACGGGGGCGTCGAGGATTACTTCAGCACTTCTTTATTGGACTTCAGTTTTTAGACTAAAAGCTAGCTTACATAGTAGAACCCGAGCTCCCGACTTCAGAACATGGCGAGAGCGGGAGAACGAAAACGGTCGGAGGCGAGCAGTCCCGAAGTTCGCCTAGTAACGGAGATTGACCAGAGCAGAGGCGTGTATTTCGGAAAGCTCTGAGAGCAGCGGGGGTACAGTGGCTCCTGGCCTGAACAGAATCGAAGTATTTATTATTCAGTCCTGCGGGCTAATGAGTCAAATGAACACTTGATATAATATGCAACTGCAATTGGCTTATGCTTATTCACTTTTTTTGTTTTTTCACTTACGACAATCTAAGTAGTTTCGAGTATGCACTTGAAGTCAGCATACACTGCAAATGGGACCTTCTTCCTTGGGCTGTTGGATCACGATGTTGATCCATCTTTCACCATGGCCCTTTCCTCACTTGTTGAGTATTAGAGGCATTTGTTGCTGTTTTTGTTTCCTCAATTTAATTTATGCTTACCGGGAAATATTTTTAATCCACACATTATGTAAATCTTGATTGGTGGATGGTTTTTCGAGGTACAACCAATTCATGTTAATTGTCTTCTCTGGACCACTTGAGAAAAGACGTCCGAAAACGTTAATGCTGATATGTTGATTTTTCTCAATAAAATATTTTTTTTTTTTCAGCTGCAGTGGGAATGATAATCCCGTGATTCTTTGCTGGTGCGGCTAATGGGAGATTTAATATCTACTCCATAGGCATTGCAACTTTCGCCCTTCTCTTTTGGGTCAAGTGCTGATACAATTGCCCACTTAAAGCAGTAAACATCATTGTTTTGTTCATTGATGCAATCTTTCCGCTTTTTCAGGGCTGTGAGTAGATCGAAATACTCCGATCCTTTTAGAGAAACACATTGCAGCATGTTTAGCTCAACTTTTGTTATAAGTGTGAGTCTCCACCCACTGCCTGCTTCTTGGAATGCATCCACTTTTGTTATTATGTCAGTTGTGTGTACATCATATAAATCCATTAGATTTGTCGATATCGTAGACAGACACATCTTACTCTGGAACGATTTTATTTCGACTTGAATTTCTTCATCCTTCATCAAAATATCCTCCGCAAATAACTCAAAATGTATCTTTGACGAAGTATGGAAGGATAGTACTCTATCAATATGAGGGAGCAGCACTTGGCCCGCTTCATTTATGAATTCTCGCGGAATCCTAAGAGCTGCCCCCTCATTCATATACATAGATATATTGGAGGATGCGCCCCTTGTAGCCGATTTTCTTAATTTGTCCATCCAGACGGCGGGTAGCAAAATTTTTGTGTTGTTCGGTTCGAACATGGTGATGCCATTAAGTATTAACAGGAATTTGTTGCTGGCAGGAAATGCAGAAAATTCCATTTATGTTGTTGTTGAAGATGTTGTTTGCGAACATTTTGGTATCGATTTTGTTTTCGTTTCGTTAACTTATTGATTTGTGTTAAAACTTTGTCTTTTGATCTTTTTAAATATTTTATTTTTAAAAACTTTATTTTGCGCTTTCTCATTTTGCATTTTTTTTAATTTTCGCATTGAACATCAATTGAAAACCTCGAATACTCTGATTCTTAAGACTTAGTTAGTCTATACGGAGACCCTCAAAACTCAGAAAAAAACCCAAAAATGTTGGCTAAGCACTTCACATTTTTCCCACCCTTTTTAACACTTCTGAAGCATGTTCTGAGTTCGTTGAGAAACCGTTAAAAGTGTATCCATTTACCCAACTTCAACGCGCTCCCATTTGGGTTGACTAATCGGGGCTGTTGTTGCACACATTCGATCGGGTGTATGTGGGAATATCACAGACTGTTTCTTTCAAGGGTCGTGGGTGACCATCCTTCATAGGAATCTCCTCTAGGGAGGATTGTTCGTGAACGTACACGTGCCACCCAGGATCGCTGCGGCGCGCCTTTTTCCATTACACCCCGTCCATTTTTTAAGTGAAGGGTCGTGGGCCAACGTGTTGGTGCCGCTCGTGGACAAACATGCACTTGCGGGACAGTATCGCCCCCGCGATAGTGGGAACCCTTAAAAACTTGTTTCTCAAGTGTCCTTTTACGTGGCGTGACCCTAATTTATTTCATCTGCATTACCCCCTGGGCACAATAGACCCCAGTAGTGGCAGTGTACATACCTCTTTTAAATATTATTATTACCCCCTGTGTTGACAGGTTGACATCTTACCCTAATTAATTGCTTTTTTATAACTCCAGTTTTGACAGCTAACTCATTAATTGCGTATTTTATTACCATTTGCCGACTCAAAGGTCCCGCTAGTCGTGTAAATATACTACTCTCATTCCCCATCAATGTGTTTTTAGGCCCCAGAAAACGTCAACAAAGTTGAGCGGCGTTTTCGATGCTTCCTGCAAAACATCGTCTCCTGACATCCTGATGGTGGAGCCGCTTTCATGTTTATAGGAATGCCCTGACTGCCGATGTAAAAACTATGTATCTTCAAGTGATTGTTAATAAAGCGGATAGGAAGTGGAGAGACCGCTTTGAATCCTTGAGGTTATACAAGCTCAACTCCGTCACATATAAAACAAGATCAGCCGTCTTTCTGACTATTTGGTGTTTAAAAAGGTTGTGTGAATTTGCGAAATTTCCATTCTCTAGACGTAATTTGATCCGATTTTTCAGTGTACTCTGCTTGCGCAGGGGGGCTAAAGAAAATCAAGTCTCAGGTTCAGGCGTGAATTTAGGTCGTGGTTAGGTTAGGTTAGGTTAGGGCGGTGACGGCCGGCTCTTTTTGAGGTTCCAATCCGTTCTGTCGGGGATGTAAACCTGGAAGGGTGTGATAGGGTGTTCTGCGGGGACACAGTAGTCCGTGTCTCCCTCAGTGAGGTGTGGAGCAGAGCCGAGGTTCGTATGTCCGAAACTCGATCTTCTCCACAGGCCCGCGCCCTTCAGCCTTAGTGCCGAGAGGGACGCAGTCATCTCTCCCATTATTTCAATTGGGAGAATGTGCAGGAGAACGTCCAAGGCGTCTCCCGGAGTTGTGGGCAGGCCGCCTGTCATACGGATCTCAGCCATGCGTTGGATTTTTCTTAATTTGCCCAGGCAGGTGGACCGCTTTAGAGCTGGCCACCAGACTGCCACTCCGTACAGGAGTAGACAGCCGTGTACAGCCAGCGGACTATTTTTGGGGTCATTCCCCATTTTAGCCCGATAGCCTTGCGGCAGGTGTAGAGCGCGATTGTGGCCTTTTTGGCCCTCTCGTCTGTGTTGAGGTCCCAGTCTAGTTTTTTGTCCAGGATTAGATATTTGGCCTGATTTTTAAGGGGGAGAGGTATCCCACAAAGCTTAGGGGGTTTCACTTTGGGGATTTTGTATTTCCTTGTAAAAAGGACCAGTTCGGTCTTCAATGGGTTTACTCCCAGTCCGCACCTGGCAGTCCAATCCGCCAGGAACCGAAGACTGTTGCTCATCCTGTCACAGAGGGTTTGCGGGAATTTTCCCGTAAATGCCAAGGCAGCATCATCCGCGTAGGCCACAACTCGACAGCCACCCTCCTCTATACCCTGCAGCAGTTCGTTGACTGCCACATTCCATAGGAGAGGGGAGAGGACTCCGCCCTGGGGTGTGCCCCTATTGACTTGTCTGGAGATGGTTGACCCCCCCAGTGTTGCCCCCACCGTTCTGCTGCGCAAGATCCGGTCAATGAGACCCACCGAGTGTTGATCAATCCCCAGCTTAGTCAGTGCTGTCGTGATTGAGCCTGGAAGGATGTTGTTGAAA
>VNJV01003877.1:0-11423 GCA_008042635.1 Drosophila nikananu | reverse complement strand
CCGACCGGAACCTGCTGCAGCATCAGGCTTAATTTTCTTCTTTTTTTTTCTGGCACGTACTTGATGCGAACAGTTTTATGGCAAATATAACGATATATTGGATGTTCCAGCAGAAGTAATCTTAATCCGAAATGAAAGTCGTAAAGTCCTATTTAAAATAAGGAATTAGTACGAAATACTTATCTAAATTTATAAATAATTTCCAAATAAGTGGAATGGTTACAATTTGAGTTTGCTCCTAATTCGAGGCAGCTCTCGCTTTACACTAGCCATCATCATCATCACCATCTTTCACCGGGTGCAACACGCGTGCGTGACACTCACCTAAGCAAGGGATGGGAACTGAAAAATTAGAAACAAACGCTGATGGTTCTATTAAAATGGTCTGGCACGTTTCAAGTCAAAATGTCATTAAATGGAGTTTTTCAACGTATCCAACGCTGGCATTAAGTTGTCCGGTTTCGGTTTCGGTTTGGCCTTTCAGGAAAAAATCAATTTTCATAAGTTTTACAGCCGTGCGGCAGTTGCATATGACTGCCACACCCAGAAGGACACTGAGCGCTGCTCCTTTCACCTTTGTCACGATTTTCTCTGCCGGCTTTCGACTTTCCACCATTTTTGGTGGCAAAGTTCGAGGCATTGCCAAAGTTTTTCAGCTCCACTGTTTCTTTTATTTTTTCTCTTTGGTTTGGCAAACGTGGCGCATTTTTAAATGGTCACGTTTTGCAGTTTAAGCGCCACGACAGGGCACCGAAATACATCAAAGCGGCGCGAAAAGTGTAAACAGGCGCGTGTAGCCCCGCCCTGCACCGACTTTACGGTGGCCACAAAGTTGCAGGCGGCGAGAAAAAAATATATTTGCAGCAGTCTGACGAAGAAGCGAAACCGAGGAAAAGTACGGGGAGAACTTGCCAGAAGTTTGTAAACTTTTTAAACGCGCATTACACGGGCTGAGCGTGTTCAAGACCTGCGATTTGGCCCAGGCAAAGGCGAAGGAATGCGGTCGGATTGAAGACGTTAAGAAATTGTAACTGAAATTTGGTAGAATTCAGAACGAAACACGACGCCTCGGTATTTTTGAAACGAATCAAACCCTTTTCGATTAAGCCAACAATAAACATTAGATTTTAATTGGATCTCAAGCCAGCAAACGAGTTTCGGGTAATTGAAGTTGTAGAAAAACGCGGAAAATACCGATACAAAGTTGCTGGCACTTTTATGTTTGTAAACATGTAATGCCGTTGACGAATTTTAAATGGAATTTAAGATATTACTTGTACTTGTACTTGATATTACTTATCCAAACGAGCAAGACAGCAAGTAATAATTAGCTTACTGAGTTTTAGCTGATATAACAAGGTGTCATACCATTTAAATCCAACTCAAAAAAAATCAAGTTAACTCAGTAGCCACGAAAGTTGGTCAGCCTTCAACCTTTCCTGCAATTTCCACACCACCAGCAAGGCAACTACCTTCAAAGGAAAACAAAACAAAAATAATATGCCGGCATTTTGGTGCAACCACTTAAATGGCAACTGTAATTAGCATCATGGCCGCATGGCAGCTGCTATTAAAGACTCCACACTCAAAGCGCCGGGGCGAGGGGAGGTGGTGGCTGAGGCCGACGCGGCGTATACGCAACGTTGGGCGACAAGCGCGAAGAGCGGCGGCCCCTGTTGTCGTAAACTCTGCTAAACTGTTTGCCACTTTGTCGCGCAAAATGCTAAACTTTGTCGACGATGGCGATGAACTCCCCACCAGTGAACGGTGGGAATCTATATTAACCCTGTAGTACCAAAATTATTTAAAATATTAAATAGGCAAGAAATATTTGAAGGCATTTATACGAAATATAAATTAAATAAAATTAAGCAAAGCAAGTGCATCCTGAGTTGTAGAACAAAAATCTTCAATGCTAAAAAGTAATAATTAATTTATCTTAAGAAAGACCCTACTCTCACTAAGTTTTAAGTATTTACCAAAATATTCCTATTTATTTAAAAATATATTGATATCCTTAAGGGTTAAGAGATTCGGGAAATGAAACCGAGCAAAGGGGCTTGGAGGAGCCATCGTCAAAAGGCTTAAGCAGCATCAGTCGCAGTCGCAGTTTGCCATCAAAAAATGGGCGATGGCGCAACGCAAACTTTACGAAATAATTTTGCATACATTTTCGGGGGAAAATTTGCTTTTGGCTTTCCTGGTTTTTCCAGCCATCCAGTCCGTGGCCTGACCTGCTCGTTGCTTGTTCCTCGTTTCTGGTTCCTCGTCGCCAGCTGCGGCTTATTTACAAGTTGCCGTAATATTTTGCGTGCCAAGACGAAGTCCGCTTCCCCGCCCAGAATTTTCCCTCATTTTCCCCGGCGCTGTCTGTTGTCGACAGCCATTTTCACGCTTGAACAAATCACAAGCTGCTTAGTTTCATAATTAGAAGCGTCACATTTTCGGGGCGCGCGCACTCTCGCACTCTTGTGCCGAAGCTCGTTGTGCATTATGGCCCCGAAATGGCAGCATTTGGGCCCAGATGAACCTGGCCAAGTTGCCTCGAGCCGCACCAGGCTCCAGGGGCAGCAGCAGTGGTGTTTGGCCAACAGCATCAGTTAAAGTTGGGTCGTTGTGGTGCCCTTCATATAGACTGCATCGTGCTGAGGCTGTTGAAGAGCACTGGAAACTTTTACAAAAGGCGTAGTTTCAGTCCTAGTAGTTAAATAGTTAAATATTAAATATTTAATATAATTATAATATAATAATAATAATATAATAAATATAAATTTATTAGAAATTCTTACTGAATGTAACTTAATATATATTATGTATGTATAAATGTATTTAACATTTATTAATATGCTTTTACCCCTTAAATACTTATTTAATTAAAATTACTTAAGAAAAACCTTTTTTATAATATTTTATATTATAATTTTAGTCAGAAGTTTGCAACGAAGTGAAGGAGGAGTCAAAAGGGTATACACATTTTAGTGTCCCAAAATAACGATTTAATCTTGTTTTTAGTATTTTATGTGACCATTTAAATATATTTTTAATTTATAAATTATTCATAGTCCCCCTGAGCGGCGCTGTTGTCTTTTTGTTGAATATAATGTCAGGCCAGATCACCTAACCGAATGCCAGCCGGAACAAAAGCAGGCCAGGACAAGCCCAGGACAAACCGAGCAAAACCAAGGAACCCTTCAAAAACCGACCGAGCATCCTTCCTACAACTTCCCAAAAGTGTGTTTGTGTGTGTGTGTGTGTGCAGGATGGCAGCCTTCGCTGGCTTGTCATTATTTTAATAAAGTTATTTACCTGAAAGTATGCAACAACATTTGTTTGCCAGCCAAAGTAAGGCATGAAATTAGGCGCAATTGTAACAGAGTTGCCAACTTGCCATAAACACAACGGCAATGACTCACAAGCACACACACCCATACAGAGCAGGGACATAATACAGTGACAAAAAAGGAAACTTGGTCCTTGGAGTGGGCAAAGAGGCAGCATGGAGCGGCTGGAGCAGGCTTGGCGGGACCTGAACAAGTTTTGCTTATTTATGTTGATTTTGCAGCCAGACTTGGGCCTGGACTTCGGTCGGAAATGGCGAGCATAAATTAAAAGAGTTTTTTGACAACCCTTGGAAAATTATGATACTTATTATTTTGAGCAAAAGTTTTCATTACAACTTCGTCTCGTTTCGACTCGACTCGAAGCTGGAGAGCAGGTGCCACGGCGCAGCGTCGTAAGGCCAGCTACAAAGTTGCCCAAACATTTTTGGCAATTGAGCAAAAGCGCAAAATGCTCAGTGCATAAATTTCGAAACTCCCTTGGCCCAGTTTGGGTTTTATGCAGCACTGATAGCCCCGGTTAACGCCCCTCTTGCAACTCAATTCCAACATACATTTGCATGTCAGGACACCTAATCACAAACGGATAATGTCCCATCCGCTCTCAAATGCATTCCCTTCGCCGGGCCAAGGACTTCGACTTGCCCCTGCCCCCGTTGTGGACCAGAAATCTTAAAGGAAAATTAGCTTTTGGCTTTAAGGCTTAAGCTTTTTGGCAGCGCCAAGCGAAAATCCTTTTTGGCTGTCAGCACGCCACTTGGCAAACAAGGAGCACAGCCAAAGGAGCCAAAGGATCCTTGCGGAGGACAGTGGTAAGTAAAAGTGGTTCTCCGCCGAGCTGCCGGGCTGCCTGACTGGCTGGTGTGAATCCCAGCATCCTAAGTCAGCATAATGCGCTAACAAACACTTTACTTGCCAGTCTCCCAGTGAGTTTGAGACACGACACTGGGCGAAAAATGCCTGGGCGGAGATGTGCAGGGTGTGTCGGGTCAGGAGGAGGCGACGTCTTAGAGGCGAATCCCTTACCAAGATGGGGACTTAACGGATTCGGTTGTTTTCTATTTCCTCTCAGTCTCCTTCGTCCTGCTCGCTGAGGAATATCAAGTTAAATGACCATAAAAGACACGCAAAAGTGTGCTGTGACTATATATTTTGAAATAATTCCTAAAAAGAAAGAGGGGGATTAAAGTAAATAAAACGGTTTGTTATTAGTTTATTGTTACTTCAGGTTGAGAGATAATATTTATTCTGCCAGAGTAAAGGATTTTTGCTAATGTGTTGACATTGAATTGGTTTATGCTATACTTTGTTATGTATTATATTGTATACCTAATCATTATCAATTTAAATTATGTATGTATCAAATTAAAATAGCCGTTAATTTGTTATGACTCCAAATAAATAATAAAACTTGTTACTCCCAAAATGTATAAGAATTAACTTACTTATTCTCAAGGCTAGTGTTCCCTCAAACTTCTTTGTCGCCGTGCAGCTGTGGAATTGTAGAAATTTCCTATTCCTTGGCCTCCAGCCAAAGGTGTCGCGAATTTTCTGTGCCAGCCGAATTGCGAAATTGCCATCAGTTAAGCCCAAATTGTAATTGGGTCAATTCTATTTTCCCCACGTTTATTTAAATATTTGCCAAAAATGTATGTTTTTTTCTGAAGACGACCGCAAGGCATACACAATTATTTTGCCAACAATTTGGCGAAATGGGAATTTGCTAAATGCCATACACAACATGCGGAGCTGGCAACGAAATTCTACGTTTTACATTAGTTTGCATTTCGAAGTTTTGCAAAAAGGACTTTCGCCAGATGAGTCCTGTACATACACACACACGCTTCGATGCGGCATTAGAGATCTATCGAAAGTTTATTTTGCCTAGTGAATGTCGAAGGCACGGGCGATGGGAAGCTAGTAGGAGGGAAAACAAACCAGGCTCAGTCTTCTGAAAAACTTGGCTTGTATACATTCTCCCGCTAGTGATGCTTTCGGAATAATATATTATAAAAGAAAATATTCATTTAATATTTTATTTTTCTGCCGTACGATTTATAGCATAAGCTAAATTTAAGACATATTTATTTTTAATTAATAAGTAAAGATTTGAAAGTAATCCTTTTTGGCATCTCTGACCCCTAAATATCGCCCTTCTTGCCTTAGAGAAACTTCGTACGGCGTTGACACTGACTGAGAGACACAGACCGAGGTTTGGACGGAGTTCCCCCAAGTGGCCAGTGCTTGTTGCTTGCCCAGAGCTTGGTTTCCTTGCTGCTGTTTGCTGATTAGTTTCGGCCTTATGGCTATTTGAGTTTGGCATTTATTGATAGTTGCCGACTGCTGGCAGCCCCATAATGAAATAATTGATTGGCATCGGCCATTGGTTTGTCACTAAATTAGGTGATAAGTGATGACTTCTTTCGAACTGATAGAATTTTCCACAGTGAGTTTTTCACTGACCAGCGATGGCATTAGATTACAAAAATAATTCTTTGCAAGCCAACAAATCTCACACATGACTTCATCCGTGCAGAAATCTATTTTAAATTCCATAAAAGCGTTTGGGGAAATAAATTGTAGTTTCTGCGGTCCAAAATGCACAATACAAAAGGCCCAACAATTCGAAATGAATGCTTAAAAATGTATAACTCAATGAACATGAAACACAAAACGAGAATAGTAAAAAAAAGTAGAAGAGCAACAAGAACGACGAAATGCTTTCACGCAGTCAAAAATCGTTTGTTAGTTTTTCAGAATTTGTTTACTTTTTATTTGAATCTCTTCGGCTGTTAAGTCGCTTGCAAAAAAAAAACAAACGGAAACGAAAATGTGTTCAAGTGAAATAAATTACTTTATGTGCTGCCAACACAACAGCGCCAAAAAAGGGAAAAAAGCAGCGGCAAAAGCTGGAGCTGAAAAATAAAATGGGGAATCCCACAAAGCGAAATCACAAGCAAAATGAAATAAAAAACAATAAGTGAGGGAAAATAAGACAGTACACGAAATGGCAAATGAAAAGCGCGTAAAATAAATAAATAAAAATTCAAACTGATTATGCATGGCGGAAAAATCCGATCTTTTTTTTAAGGTTGCAGCAGTCGGCAGGCGGTCTTTCCCCTTTTCGCCGCACACCACCCAATTTCCCGGCCACGCCCACAACTAAACTGTGAAAACGGCAGACAGCAATCCACACAAATCACAACAGAAAGCAACGAAAAAAGGCACAAATTTGCATTTTAATGCGCTTCACTTGTTTTGGCAACGCCAACAAGCAACAGCAAAGCGAAAAGCGGGCTTCTCTTTGTGGAACTGGGTGACGAAGGGGTTTCCCCGATAGAAACAATTGCAGAGGCAATGCAGAGATTGTTCTCCATTCTATGCATAAGATATTCTTTTGGCTGTTTCAGCCATTCCAAAGTTTGAGAAAAGCTGATGAAAGCAAAAGCAAAATAAACAAAATGGTGGAGAGAGCGAAATTTATTAAAAATATATCTGAGAGAGGGCCTTTATTGTGGTGATTTTAGTTAAGTGTGAAGAAGAACTCAATCAATGCATATTAATAAAAATACAAATAGTGACCTTTTTAACTCTCAATCTCATTGAGTTGCACTACAAGAAAGCAATAAAATAAAAATATATTGTATAAATTTTCAACTCCCATTCAATTAGCTTTCGACCAAAACTTTTAGGTGCTTTGCTGAATAAAATTACGAAATGTATCCCTTTACACATTTAAATTACTATCAATTTGGGTAATATTATGTTCGAAGTTGGTACTCGAAAATAAAAACTTTTTCTATAAAGAAACCACCTTAAAAGCGGAGAAAGGAAAAAGTTTTCATACAATTTTCGCCCCTTATTATATCTATATCTACCATTTGGGTGTGGATGTCATTTGCTTATTTTTTTCCTAGGTTATTTTCACACTTCCAGTTGATGCTTTCATTTCGACCACAAGAAGACTCTATCCAGATGTAAATACAAACACAATAATCAAAAATCATGGCCACAGACATTGAAATGACACCTGTCTGTCAGTTGAATAGTGCTCCTCGGTCCCTTTGCTCGCTTGATTTGGCCTAAAAACTTTTGAATTTGCATATTTCAGTAGCCGGAAAAGTTCCTTTCATATTTTTAAACCCCCTTCCAGCGGCGCAGCAGTTGATATCTGACAGTTGCCACTGTCGTTCTGCATTTCCAATTGTTTGAGAATGTACAACGGAGGAGAGACTGACTTCTTCCGATGCCATATTGTTGTGGTGCGGCTGGTAGCTGAAGGTGTTGTTGCATCCACCTCAGTCATGCATCTAAATGTATTTTACAATATTTTTTCCACTTCTTCTTCGTTCTAACAGCCACTGAGTGACGGAGTGTCTATAGAATTATTTTCCAGTATTTCTATGAATTTATTGATTGAGGTTGGCAAAGAGAACATAACATGGACGATGGTAACTGAAAGCAAGACAATATCATAAATATTGAATGCAGATTACACTGGAAAAATAAGTTAATAACACTTCATTAAATCCAAACTGTCAATTGCAGGATTTATCTTAGCAAGAACTTATTTAATACAAAATATTTCAAATTAGAAATTAAATAAATTTAAATTATATAAATGCAAAGCTGACTTCAATAGCAACCTCTTCCTAATCAAGAGATACTTCTAAAGAATTTCCTTAGTAAATATTTAATTTTCTCGCCCTGTATTTGAACAAAAGAAGCCACAATTGTTTGCCGTGTTCCACATGCCAATGGATAAAGCTCATTGAATCATTTGCCGGCAAAAATTCTGCAACAACTATAGAAAAGACAATAATAATCAGCATATGCTTCTACGAACAGCAATTGACGTTTGACAGAAGGACGAAAGGACACTGTATGGGGGAGAGAGGGAGGAATGGGCTAAAACAAAGCCAGGCGAATGCATTGCTGGAAAAGTTTAACATCTATCTTTTACTTCCGAGTTTTCCCTCCTGTCCTCGCCTCACTTCTTATCGGTGGCTGTCATAAAAGTGTGGAGCATTTTCAGCTACGTCATCATCAGCACCAACAATGATGTGGAAAAAGGGGGAGGTTGGACTGGAAAATGTCTCCCTTTTTTAAGCCCCTCTACCTCACCCTGGCCATGCTGCTCACCCTCATACCTTGTCAAGTTTTTCGGGGGTACGAATGTTTAGAGTCTATAATCTTCAAATAATGGAAAAACTTTTGCTGTTAAGCACGAGGAATGCCAAAGCTTAGATTTGTCCTTTATTTTCTGTTCTTCATTTTTTCTTTGTCTTTCCTTTTCCCCCACCAGCAACCGCATAGCCAAGAGTTTGGATATTTTTGTTATTTCGTTGTTGGTGCTTTTTCCCCCATACAGTTGACAATCCTGGCAAGTGTGTTTGTTGTCGCTACTCACTCGATTTTCAATTTATTTCGTTTGGCGAGTGTGAGAATGGGTGGTTGTGTGGGGTGGTAGTTTTCGTTTTTTCTCTGGCTTTTCTTTCGTACATTTCTATTTTTCGCTGCTGCTGCTGCTGCTTCTTTGAACGAAAACTTCATCAACTGTTTTGCTTCTACCTGTGGCTTAAAGTCTTCCAGCCAACACCACAATCGGTACACTCAACCTCCCCCATCTCCCTTGAGCAATCAGCCAGCATTTTTTTCTGCAAGAATTTTTCCCTCTTTCAATTTTATTTTTTACGTTTTGTTGCCTTTTTTTTTTGTATTTTTTCTGCAAATTAAGTTTGTGTCAAAGGGGGAGACTGGGGAGAACGTGGCACAGGGGTGGGGTAACAGAAGCAGAAGCATTTATGCCTTTGTGGCAAGTTAATTTCAATTTTATTGCCAATTGATTGGGATTTGAATGGAATGGAAACCTCGGCGGCATTGCCAATGTGTCGCCAATAAGCTATTGGCAAGTGGCATTGGCCCTAAGCCATGGCTGATTAATTTCTCGCATTTCAATTGAAAACTCGACCATACAAATGTCAACAACAAAATACAAATTACAAATATTCCCGCTCTTTGTATTTTCACTCTCCCGACTGCGAATAAATGTCTAGCTGTCGATAGCGTTGCAATGGGGGACCGCGAAAGTCGGGATTTCAATTAAATTTCTCATATGAAAAGCAAGTTTAAGGCTGTTCGCCTTGTTTTAAAATGCGTTCAATACTTTCCTTTCAAAAATCGTCATACCAAAATCATAGTATTTTTTTTTTAATTATTACCCAGATTCAGTAGCTCAGTACCTAATTATTTATGAAGTTAGGGCCCATCATTTCGTGAGTTTGGTTAAGAAATTAATGTCCCACAAAAAGATGGTTTGATAATCGAACATTACTTTGCCACCTGTATTAAAAATACTTACCACTGCAATTGCGATTCCAGGAGAGGCCGAAGCCCTCCTTCCTCCGGATAACTACTACAAAATACAACAAATTAACAAGGAAAAGCTCTTTTGAACTGGGATCAATTGCTTCCTTAACCGCCTCTCCGCAAGGTCAACCAGGAAAACCATTTAACGCCTTGAGCTCAAAAGTATAATAAGCAAATTGAAAGGAAATCAAATTTTCAAAAGGATTATTGGCATCGTTAAGTGTCGTTATAATTTAATTTACTCGAATTCCGGCAAACAAAAGCCACAAAAATCCGGTAAAAGCAATTTCCAGCTTGGCTTATCCACTCAGTCAGAGTTTACTTGCCGCCGCCAAACATTTTCCTGCAGCCGCAAAAATGTCAAAGGGCAAAACAACAATTTGGCAAATTTTCACATTTGCGTTGGCATTAATTTCGCATTTCGAGTGCCAATAAGCCAAAAAATAAATGCGCTCGATGGCTGATGGTGTGCGTGTGCGTGAGTGCGAGGAAAAATCAAATTAAATTTCTCTGAAAGGTCTCAGCTGAGATAAAAAACTGAAAATGCAATTTGTGTTTCGTGGGCGTGCGCCTGCCTGCCGGTGGAGTCACCAAATCGTCGTTTTTCATCAGCTGCACTTGGCTGCAGTTTTATTGGCCTGGCCTTGGCCATCCGTCCTCGGGTTACGTTGACATTTCTTCCCCGCCCCACCCGTTTCCTGTTTTTGCGGTAAGTTCTGTTTGAGATTGCACCTGCATGCATATCCGTTGCAGGCCTCTGCCCAGTACCCCGATCCCCAATCCATTTGGACTTTTTCCCATTCTCCCGCCCCGATGTTCTGCCCCCATCACTGTGGTCATCATCGGCGGCTTCGTTGCATATTCATATGCCACCGCCACCGCCATCGCCGCCGCCGCCCTCAGCTGGCCCATTGTTGCCATCGCCATGCAGTTGATGCGGGCGAGCTGATTTTTATGTGGCTGACCAAGCAGCATGCCTGGTCCGTTTGGCCATTTTCTGTTTGGTTTTTATGGTCTCTGCGAGCGATACGAAAAAAGCGAAATCAAGCCGGTCAATTATGGCCAAGGGAGGACGACAGATGGATGCCCTTTTGGCTTGTAGCACTTACAAGAAATTTAAACCAAGCAAAGTAATTACCAATGTTTTATTAATAATTTCCTAAAGGTTGCGGAATAAGTTTACGTTTTCAATGCAATTTAAATATTTTTATTAAAGTAAACGACTGGATAATGTAATAAAAAATTTAACTGCCAGTAAATATATTATCTAAAAATGTTAATCAATTCATATAAATTATTTCCTTACAATATAATTCCTTATTCAAAATCCTTCACTGATAAAATTGCATACCTTAAGAAGATGAATATTCAAGGCAAGAGATGCTTGTACATATTTATCAGAATGAAGAAGGAGAAGGAAGAGTTTCTGAAATAATATTAACACTGGAGTTTCAAAAATCAAGGCTCTCACCAAACCTGCCAGATCCGAAAGAGCATCAAAATAACTCTCGCTCCGTTAGCGAGATATCGGGAGATGGCCCTGGCCCTGTGCGCGTCACATTTAAAATATGCGCATTTTGGCAAATGACATTTCAGTCGCACCGCACTATCACTAATTGATATCATATGATGGAATTTATGCACAGACACCAACCGTGCTGGAATGGCTCCTGCTCCGCCCTTGCTACTCCTGGTGCTTCTCCTGGTCCTCCTCCT
>VNJV01003870.1:0-36231 GCA_008042635.1 Drosophila nikananu | reverse complement strand
TGAAAGAACAAGAAAAAAATATAACTTTGGGTAACACATTAAGGGATTTTTTATCATAGCTTGGCTTAAGCTCCACCGATTTCAGCCTTGTTTCGATTTTTCTTTCTAGTTTTAATTGGCGAACATTTCTGCATTTAAAACACGATAACTAATTTTTTGACAATTTTTGACAATTTTGACGATGGAACCCCTTAAATTTTCTTAAAAAAAATTGGGTTCATTTTTGGCTTAAAAATCACCAACATTTTAAAGGGTTTTTTGACCGTATTGGAATATTAACAAAATTAAGCATTTAACTAAGTTTAAAATGAAACTGAAAACATTCTTATTCTTTTTTAATTATGCTTTATTTCGATCTTATTAATATTAATTAGATTAAACTTTAATGTTTTAAATGAAATTAAAAATAAATTTAATTTGTTATTTACAAATATAATATATGTACATACATCTTTTTACCGTTGGACGGACACATTTTTGGTAGAATTAATGGAAAGTTTAAAAATATCGGAAATATCTGTGTTTACGTGAGGGGCCCATTGTACCGATCGGGCCACCGAGCTTCCGAAAACTCGGCCGCTCTTGCGTAACTTATTCTCGTGGGACGATCACTTTTTTGTCAAAATTAAAGACAATTTTAAAAATATCGAAAATATCTGATATATCGATATTTTAAAATGATATATATCAATATCATATTGATATTTTTTTAATTTCGAAAATATCATCGATACGATATTTTACAAATATTCGGCAACCCTACTTACAACTAACCTGGATTAGTGATGCTGAAAACATCGATGTTTTCTTGGCAAAGTTTTCCGATGTTTTTCGATGTTTTTCGATGTTTTTGTTGATGTCGATGTTTGGCGATTCATCGATGTTTGATGTTCGATGTTGCATCACTAACCTGGATGGGGGCGTCCGAAGCAGTGTGGCTGTGCCGCCACGCCGATAGCACATTTCATCCGATATAAATACTGAAAAATACCAATTCGTAAATTTGTCACGCAGCCCTAAAATGTTTTTTTTTAAGTGTGACCGCTCTTTCTACTGGTTGCTCGACATTTTTTGAGGGCCAATGATGGGGTTATACTTTGTTGACAACCGGCAAAATTTGAAACAGAAGACACGATAATCATGTGACAAATAGTCGTTGATTAATAATTTGACCTAAGTTAGTGGCATGCGTTCTGGCGGCTGTACCTGTTCTAAGGAAGTCAGATGATTGGCTATAAGCCTTATATATAGGATAATATTCTTGGTTTGGACTTACCCGCAGTAAAGGACACCCAGTTACCTTTAACCGACACACCGCAGACTTTCGAGTGCAGAGGTTCTTCACACAGTTATTAACACACTGATTTACACACTTGTTTACACACTTTTTAACACACGATTAACGCGGATGTGCACGGGTCAAAGGCTGCGGAGAGAGGCTGCTGCGGGGAGTCGCCTCTAGTTATAGGTGAGATGGATAGCGAGCCAGATCGAGAGAGCGAGAAAATTGGCCAAAAATTACATATCGAGATTTGACTGCAGAAATGTTCTCCTATAAAAACTAAGAAGAAAAAACAAAACCAGACTGAAATCGGTTCAGTTTTAGCCGAGTTATGATCAAAAACCCCCATAAAAGTTTGAGATTTTTAAGCCAAAAATGAACCCAATTTTTTCAAGAAAATGTAAGGGGTTCCATCGTCAAAATTGTCAAAAATTGGCAAAAAATTAGCTATTGAGTTTTGAATGCAGAAATGTTCTCCTATAAAAACTAGGAATAAAAAACGATCGTCAAAATTGTCAAAAATTGGCAAAAAATTAGCTATTGAGTTTTGAATGCAGAAATGTTCTATAAAAACTAGGAATAAAAAACGAAACCAGACTGAAATCGGTTCAGTTTTAGCCGAGTTATGATCAAAAAACCCCATAAAAGTTTGAGATTTTTTAACCCAAAAATGAACATAATTTTTTCAAGAAAATGTAAGGGTTTCCATCGTCAAAATTGTCAAAAATTGGCGAAAAATTAGCTATTGAGTTTTGAATGCAGAAATGTTCTCCTATAAAAACTAAGAATAAAAAACGAAACCAGACTAAAATCGGTTGAGTTTTAGCCGAGTTATGATCAAAAAACCCCATAAAAGTTTGAGATTGTTTAACCCAAAAATGAACATAATTCTTTCAAGAAAATTGTGCAAAATTGGCAAAAAATTAGCTATTGAGTTTTGAATGCAGAAATGTTCTCCTATAAAAACTAGGAATAAAAAACGAAACCAGACTGAAATCGGTTGAGTTTTAGCCGAGTTATGATCAAAAAACCCCATAAAAGTTTGAGATTTTTAAGCCAAAAATGAACATAATTTTTTCAAGAAAATGTAAGGGGTTCCATCGTCAAAATTGTCTAAAATTGGCAAAAAAAAATTAGCTATCGAGTTTTGAATACAGAAATGTTCTCCTATCAAAACCGAGAAGAAAAAACGAAACCAGACTGAAATCGGTTGAGTTTAAGCCAAGTTACGATCAAAAAACCCTATAAAAGTTTGAGATTTTTAAGCCAAAAATGAACCCAATTGTTTATTCACATTATTTAATATTTAGATTTTCATTCAATTTTAAATATTATTATTTTGAAATCGTATCAAATAAATGTATAGTCAATTTTACTACCCTAAAAGGGTATAAATATATAATAAAAAAAATAGATAATTATCTGTATGAATATGTTAAGTTTCATTAGGTTTTGCTTGTATTTAGCGTTTTTCTTTTTCTTTTTTTTACAAATAAAGCTAAACAAATGTCAAAATTTACGAGAGTGGATCGTATCCTATAAGCGGCTCTCTCGCTCTCAGCGCCCAATATCCAGGGAGAGAGCGTCAAAGCCAAAAACGGAATTTTTCATTTGTATGAGTGAGCAATCAATCGTGAGCTCATTTTTCTCTTCTCCTTTTAATTCGCTCTCTCGCTCTCAGCTTCCAATTTCCAGGCAGAGAGCGTCAAAGCCAAAAACGGAATTCATTTGTACGACTGAGCAAGGCAAAGGAGAATAGAAAAAAGAGCGCGCGGCGACAGCAAATCCGAAGGATAAGAGAAAGAAGAAAATGTGTTTTGTTTCACTCACCCATTTACTGTGTAGCTTCTGATCCCAATGGGATATATACATCGATAATTATAATTATTAGCGAAACACCACAGGGAAACCTTCTTGTTTATTAAATTATTATTATTTCGTAGTTTCCTTTATTCACTTGCACATATAAAAAAACAACAAAATTTACTTGCAAAAGAACGCACTGATTTTGGCACTGTAAAAAAAGTAAAAAAAAATACACGACAGCGGCCCGGCTTTTCTTTTGAGGCTGATTGACGACTTCACAAACACTTTTCACTACACGGGAGCGCTGATTTTCAGTTTTTCTGTCGGTTGTTCCGCGCATTGCCTTTTATTTTACCGCCGCGGTCCTTTCGTCTTTTTTTTTCTTTTCGTTCCGTTCGGCGCGTTGAATGCAAATGATTTCGCCACCGGGAGAGCTCGCTCACGACATTGGAAAGCGCCAATATCGGCTTCCACGAGAGAGGTCGCTCACGACATCGGAAAGCGCCAATATCGCTTTCATGTCCTCTCCCGGTGGCCACTGGAAATTATTTGCATCCAGCGCGCCTAACGCAACAAAAGGAAAAAAAGGCAAAAAGAACGCGGCGGCGAAAAAAAAAATGCAAATGCGCGGAAAAACCGACGGAAAATCGGAAAATCATCGATCCCGTACAGTGAAAAGTGTTTGTGAAGTCGTGGATCAGCCTCAAAAGAACAGCCGGGCCGCTGTCGTGTTTTTTTTTTTAAACTTTTTTTTACAGTGCCAAAATCAGTGCGTTCTTTTGCTAGTGCATTTTGTGTTTTTTTTTTTATAAGTGCAAGTTAAAAAAAAGGAAAACTAGGAAATAATAATAATTTAATAAACAACAAGGTTTCCTTATAATTATAATTATTAGATCCCATTGGGATCAGCAGCAACAAAGTAAATGGGTGAGTGGAAAAAAACTCATTTTCTTCTTTCTCTTATCCTCGCCATTTACTGTCGTCGCGCGCCCATTTTTTTATTCTCCTTTGCCTGCTCATTCGTACAAATGAATTTCGTTTTTGGCTTTTACGCTCTCTGCCTGGAAATTGGAAGCTGAGAGGGAGAGCGCGACTTAAAGGAGAAGAGAAAAATTCGCTCGCGATTGATTGCTTACTCATACAAATGAAAAATTCCGTTTTTGGCTTTAAAGGTTTTTTGATCGTACTTGGCTTAAACTCAACCGATTTCAGTCTGTTTTTTTCTTTCTGGTTTTCCTAGGAGAACTTTTCTGCATTTAAAACTCGATATCTAATTTTTTGCCAATTTTTGACAATTTTGACGATGGAACAACCCCTTACATTTTCTTTAAAAAATTATGCTCATTTTTGGCTTAAAAATCTCAAACTTTTATGGTGTTTTTTGATCATAACTCGGCTAAAACTCAACCGATTTCAGTCTGGTTTCGTTTTTTATTCCTAGTTTTTATAGGAGAACATTTCTGCTTTCAAAACTCAATAGCTAATTTTTTGCCAATTTTGGACAATTTTGACGATGGAACCCCTTACATTTTCTTGAAAGAATTATGTTCATTTTTGGGTTAAAAAATCTTAAACTTTTATGGGGTTTTTTGATCATAACTCGGCTAACACTCAACCGATTTCAGTCTGGTTTCATTTTTTATTCCTAGTTTTTATAGGAGAACATTTCTGCATTCCAAACTCAATAGCTAATTTTTTGCCAATTTTTGACCATTTTGACGATGGAACCCCTTACATTTTCTTGAAAAAATTGGGTTCATTTTTGGGTTAAAAAATCTCAAACTTTTATGGGGTTTTTTGATCAAACTCGGCTAAAACTCAACCGATTTCAGTCTGGTTTCGTTTTTTATTCCTAGTTTTTATAGGAGAACATTTCTGCATTCAAAACTCAATAGCTAATTTTTAGCCAATTTTTGACAACTTTGACGATGGAACCCCTTACTGTTTCTGTAAAAAAAATGGGCACATTTTTGCCTTCAAATCTCATAAACCTTTAAGGGTTTGAATATAACTTGGCTTAAGCTTAACTCGAAATTAAACTTTATATTTATATGTTTGTGTAGTGCATCTTTTAATAATTGATTTTAATTAAATATGTCTCGATCCGGCTACGAAATAGTGCAAAATAGTTCTTCATTTCATGCTTCGTAAAAGTTCAGACTATATAGATCATTTTCTTTAGGTTTCTTAATTAATTTATAACTTCAAACTCTTATCATCACATTAACAGAGAGTAGCTTATGGATGCATTTGTGATGAATTGACAGTTGGCGGGTACATCACTCGATGCACTTGCATGAGTTTACCGTGAACCAAAAAAAATGCTGATCCGTATCCTCCTGAACAACAGTGTAAGGGTCACCTTTCACTTTCTTCTTTATGTTCTTTTTTATTTTCTGGCAATGACATTTTTACGAACCATTTTCTAAATTACACATCAGGTTTATGTCTGGTTTTAGAAATTAACTTTAATAATTTTTTAATCATTTCTGCAGTTCTGAAATATTTATTTGCATCGGAGCATTAGGTATCGTCTGTGTTTTTATATGATTATTATTATGGGAAATTAATAAGCTGTTATTTACATTCTTTTTACTTTCTCAATAACCCGAGGGGATTATATTAATTTTATAAGATTATTTTTTAGAATCAATCAGGTAAACAGATTTGTCCTACATCATAAGGTCTAATTTTTATAAAATATCAAGAGCCAAATTAATGTATGTCTATTTATGTTAAGAAAATGAATGCTTTAAAGCAACATTTTAACTTTTAAATACACTTTTTTTTAATTTGTATTAAGTATTTGAATATTTTTATACTAAGCTCCATGTACATATATGTATAAACCCATTACTCTATTCTTACTTTTAAGACTGTTTTACTTTAACTGATCTTCGGTTAAGGCTTTAAACCTAACTAAAAGTTATGTTAACATTCATGGCTCTCGAAAGCTCGGATGCACACTCATACACATAGTCAAATATATGTATATATGAAAACCGATAAGTTGTGGGAACAAATCCAGGCCCGGTGCTTAAAGTGCGGGACGCAGAAACAACAATTTTCCATATTTTTAGCTCATAAATAGAGCAAATTTTTTATTTATAGACATTTTTAAAAATAAATACCAACACCTACTAATGTTTTTATTTCACTGCTACATTTTTGGGGTATGTTCCGTATTTTTTCATACAAAATTAAATTGTCTTCTTTTTATATTTCTACAATTTTAATGATGTAGCCCGTTTGAACATTTTTAAAAATTAAGCACAGTTTTGTTTAATTTATGCCAGATCGTTACAATCCGTTAATTGATTGGTTTTATCAAAACAAAGAATAATAATTTTTTTTTTCTCCACCAAGTTCATGTATTGCAATTCGTGTATTCGTCTTGACAAAAAAATATCAAATAAAAATATCGCTTTTCCGATATTTTGGCAAAAATCGGGATATAAATATATCATCCTTAGAAAAATATCGATATATTGATATTTTGATATATTATCAACAGCCCTAGTAGCCGCACGAGCGGTCACACTAGAATGTATTTTTTTATTATTTGTTAAAAGATTTGTGCTTTTAGTGTCCAGCTTCTTATCGCCCTCGCTTCGGTCCCAGCTTACACTTTAATTGCCACAAACGGATCGCGATAATAAAAAAGCTGCGCCATCTACGGCGACGGCGGCGTCTGTGGCAGGGCAGCCAGCAGCGGCGGAGGCTGAACGTTTTTTTTTTATGAGCTTCGAATCTCGGATCTCGGACTGCCTTTTCGGTTTCTGATTTCTGCACAAGAAGTCGGTGGCGAACCGTCAGTCCATCGGAATACACGGGCAACCCAAAGCAAAGACCTTGCAAACGTAAAGCCGCGATTCACAGCCAAGTCCAGCCAAGAAATTGAGGAGAAACAACAGTTGCACTACACACACACACACACACACTCACACACACTCACACACGCTCACATCGCCACTCTTAAAGCCCAGGAAAAGGGACAACAATCAACAAAATGGACGACTGCAGCAGCGGCCGGACCTCGCTGGCGGACAGCGCCAGCCTGACCAACGCCTCCATGCGCAGCGGTGCCTCCTCCTCCACGCAGAGCGTCAACACCAACGACGGCACCATTCGGGTGTTCAACTACAAGACCAACGACTTTGAGCACTTCTATTCCTCAATGGTATGCGAGGATATACGCACCACAATGTGCCGCCTCCTGGGTATTGCGCCGCCCGCTCAGCTCCTCTTCGGCATTCGTGAACACTCGACATCACGCCGCCCAAGTCCGCTGGTGCGACACGATCTCACCTGGGTGATGCCTGGCGAGCGGCTGCACTGCCAACTGACCTACTGCTTCCGGATGAGATTCCGTGTGCCGGAATTGGATAGCCAACTGGAGGTGATCGATGTGGGCAGTCATGACTTTCTCTACGCCCAGATGCGTTACGATATGCGCAACGAGCTAATCTCGGAGATCAAGTATCCGGACAACAAGGACAAGTCCATGGGACTGGCGGTCATGGACATGCTGATCGACAAGCACGAGCTGTCGCCGACGGAGCAACAGGAGCGCTCCATCGAGAGAAACTACAAGATGTATTTGCCACCCAGCTTGTGGCGGGCGCATAGCATCTTTGTCTACCGCAAAATCCGCGAAGTGTTCCGCAATCTGAGTGCCAACTCGCCGAGCGTGGAGCGCCTGAAGTGGCACTATGTCCATCAGATATCCCATCTGGCGCCCACCTACATGACCGAACAGTTCACTGTCATTGTGCAGTGTTTGCCCAACGACGATCTGCCGATGGGCGGCGGTGTCTTTGGGAGCGGCCAACTCAGCAGCATTGTCAGCAACTCAACGTCTACACTGGCCAGCACCGAGTCCTCCAGCACGGTCTCCACACTAACAACGAATAATCCACATAATCCGTCGACGAATGGCACCTCCTCCAATGCCAGCCTCAGCGGTGGCAGCAGCAAGAAGGGCAAGCGTCGCACCACCAATTCCAGTGGCATCGATGTCTATGTCCGAATCTTTCCACACGACTCGGCGGAGCCGGGCCTCAAGGTGGCCAGAGTGACGTCCGAGGCGACGCTTAAGGTGGGTCAAAGTGGATTTTAAGTTATATTTTTAGGGATTTATTAGAGATGCTTTTGAAATTTACAAGATTTTAAATGGGCAAAGAATTAACATTAACAATTTGAAATCACTTTTTAATAGTTTAGCCAACAATTAGACATCCACCAATCAAGGAAATCAAATAAGAACTTTCCATGTCACAATATGATCCTAATTACTGATGCTTTTGTCTCAGTTTCAATATCAAGAAAGCCACAAAAAAAAAAAAAATTAAATAAAACAATTGCACAAACATTTACGTAAAGAGAAGAGTCGGATAGCGTCTTTAAGGTGCCCCAAGAAAGCCTCTCGAGTTTTGTTTATCGATTTGTTATCGCTCAGTTTCTGTAGCAGGAAATATCATGTTTCTCTAGGGACAAATTATAAACATTTTGATAACTCAGATTTTGTTTTGCGTCACACTTGAGCAAAGCTTTAACATAATAAAGTTTGTATTTAAATGGGTTCTCGGTAAACGCATCTTCTCATTTAAAGATTGCCTTGAAGATTTAAATTCTATAAATATAACTATGTAGAGAGGCAGACAATAATGTGATTCGATTCTAAATAATCTGTAAATAAATAATTTAATACGCAAATAAATAATAAAGGGAACGTTTTGGAATATTTAATTTACTTTTCGTTCTTGAATCTCACAAGAGGAATATTAGGGAAATATATCAAAAAGAAAATCGCTTAAATATCTACTTCTGTACTTCCCCACTTACTTGATTTCCTTTTAATTGCAGTGGATACTTTTGGGCAGAGTGGAGGACATTTTTATGATCTCGAAAATCGACAGCACCGATGTACGGCTCGAGATTGTGGGCCTGCCCAAGGGCTATGAGATGAAATTCCATAACGAGAAGGAGATGAAGTCCTTCATCTCATATTTGGGCATCTACAAAAGGTAGGGTTTCTTCTCATTAAGTCTTGGTTTCCCCCATTTAGTAATTGAATTCACTTCACGCAGAATGTCCTCAAAGTGGATGCAGGACTTGTGCCATTCGTATCGAACACCCAGTTTGGCGGAGCTGGACTCGCTTTACTGCCACGGACCCATCGGCGGTGCCTATTCGATGATGAAGCTGCACGAGCACAACGACAAGTGCGGCAGCTATATCATACGCGAGTGCGATCGCGAGTACGACGTCTACTACATCGATATCATAACCAAGATGTGAGTGCTGCTTGCGTACCAGTTATCAGTTGGCCCTTTTTTTTCTCACCTTATCAAGCTTTTCGGAAATGCCACGAAAACAGCGATCAAAGCGCGGCCTTTGTCTAACCCCGCTGCTGATTGCTGAAATTTCGATGTAGTATGAAATATATGAAAGATTAAACAAATAATATCTATATTTGCAGCATTGGCAAGGACACACCGCAGCAGCGTTGCAAGACTGAGACCTTTCGTATCGTTCGCAAGGACTCGCAGTGGAGGCTGAACATCAACAATAACGAGCACACATTGAATACGCTGCAGGAAGTGGCCCGATTCATTCAGGCGGACGTGCCCGATCGCATCAGGATACCGGCTTCTGTGTATGACAAGCCGCCACTTCTACTCCTGCTGCTGCCAAAGAACTTAAAGGCCAAAAAGACTGATGTGCAGCTGAGCGAAGCGGAGCTGCAGCGACGCAATCCCCAGATTTTTAATCCCAAAACGGATTTGCAATGGTATCCAGGTGGGTGAAGAAGGCGTCTTGAATAGAAGATCACAATCGTTGATTTCTTGTTTGTTTGCTCCACAACAGGTTCCATCTCACTCGCCGAAGACGGCATGATGCTCACGATGCGCGGCGATTGGATCCAGCAGAGTCCCGTCAAAGATGTCTCAGTGACAATGAAGATGATGAAGAGTGACGGCAACTTTATGGAGTTCTTCCGTTTAACCCAAACCTGGACCCTCATCCAGTCACCGCAGTTCCTCAAGCTATACGGCCTCACCCTCTCGGACCCATACACCATGGTCATGGAGTATTCACGCTACGGGCCACTGAATAAGTTCCTCTACACCTCCTGCGACGTTAGCAACAAGTGTCTGGTGGAACTGATGAAGGGCTTGGTGCGCGGCATGCACTATCTGGAGGACAACAAGATTATACACACCTACATACGTTGCAGTAATCTGTATGTGACCAAATACGATCCGGCATCCCAAATGCTCGATGCCAAGATAGGTGATCCCGGCTATCCGCGTGACTATCGGGAATCTGAGTGAGTATTTCTGTTAATTGATTCCAGATATCAGTTTAGTATTTATATAATTTGAAAATCAAACATTTTGCAGCTTGCCATGGATACCCACCAAATACTATATGAATCTGCAGGCGGCCAAAAAGGATATCAGCACCCAACTGTGGGCCTTTGCCACCACCATATACGAGATCTTCTCGCGCTGCCGGAAAGACTTGCGCCAACTGACACGGGAGGATCTGCAGCGACAGAGACTTAAAGATGGCAATATATTGCCGCTGCTCAACACGGACATGTGTCCGCCGCAAATATCCGAGACCATTATGGACGGCTGGAGCGATGATCCGACATTCAGCCATCAAGATATCTTCTCCCGCCTCATAGAAATCAAGGCGGACGAGTATATGCCCCCGCCGCTGGCCATGAGTAAGTGCTGTCAATTCCTTATTCCTTATTCATTGAATTCTAAATAATCTTTCTTTCCCTATTTCCCTCATCAGATGGAATTGGCGATCCGGATGATGGCGGAAGCCTGCATGATCCGGATGTCGATCCTGTCTTTCCCAGTGCCGATATGTTTATGGTCGTAGAGCTGAACGATTGTCGGCTGCTGTACTGCGAAAGCGATAAGATCGGGGAGGGCAATTTCGGGGTGGTGTATCGCGGACATCTGGAGTATTATGACAAGGAACGGGTCCGGGAGCAGGTGGCCGTTAAGAAACTGAAAGGAATGCAGGTATCGGCAAGCGATTTCCAACGCGAAATGCAGATCATGCGGGCGCTGGATCATCCAAATGTTGTCAAATTCAAATATTGGTCGGAGTCGCTTACCTCCATTGTGATGGAGTTCCTGTTTGGTTCCTTCAAGAAGTATCTGAGCTTTGAGGCGCCGAAACTCAATAATGCCCGCCTCGTTTGCTATGCGCTGGACATCGCACACGTGAGTAGGAGACCTAAGATGGAGCTGCAATTTGATTATATATATCAAGAAAATGCTTATATATTTTAATTGCTCCCAAAATACTCTTTAAATGCTTCCTTTGGGATGTTTCCTTTGGGATCGTTTATATTTGTACTTATTTAATCAACAAATATTCTTTTTCTGTTCGCTAACAGGGCATGAAGTACTTGTCCGCCATGGGCCTGATCCATCGGGACCTGTCCACCCGCAATATACTTGTTGATCGCGCCGGCGGCAAAGATTGCCTAAAAATCTCAGACTTTGGCCTGGCGCAGTTTGCCAATGCCGAGGGATATTACATTGGCCTGCACAGTCGGGAGCTGCCGATTATGTGGTAAGTAGTATTTAATAATTCCTCATCAGCTTCTAATTGAGATAAAAACCCGAACATCAAAAATATATTACCATTTAGCTTTTTAGCGACAAAAATGTTGCTATGAAACTATTGAATTTTAAACGCAAACAATGCGACAGATAATCTCCAACTTTATTCCTATGAATGCACTTAGAAGATGTACTCAATGTTTATTGTAATATATTTTAATCAGGTATTCGCCCGAGGCCATTGCCACACATAAATTCTCATCGTATTCGGACGTCTGGAGCTATGGCGTTACTCTCTTCGAGACTTTCTCCATGGGCGCAGATCCCAATTTGGTGCCCATGCAGACGTCAGCAGAGGATTTTCTAAATCGTCTGCAGCAGGGCGAGCGGTAAGTCAGACAGCTTTGGGTCAGTGGGTTATCACAGTGAAAGCCAATTTTAGCTGGAAACTGGAACCATTAAGAATTTAATAAGAATAAGTCTTAGTTTGTGCATTAATTTGTCAATTGTTGTGTCACACTGAATAAGCCATGAGGGTTATCATTTGAGATAAGAATTTAGAAAATTTTAAATTATTCAGAATTTAGGTAATAATCTGAAAACATGATTTAAAAAAAAAATAAAGATCCTAACTTAGAAGCTAGGCATTGATAAAGGGCTTTATATCGATGGGGAAGTTAGCATTGGAATACGTATTATTTGTAAATATAGAAAACAATCAAATTTATCAATTAAATAATAATAATAAATTAAATAAATAATATTATTATCAAAGAATATCGATTTATCGCACATATAATATAACATATATCGATAAAATTTATCAATTAAATATTGAATATTATCGAAAAATATCGATTGATCGCACTTATAATATCACATTTATCGAAACCGGATTTCTAATTTAATTACATTTTAATTGCAAATAATAAATATATTATATATCTGTTCAGATTACCTCGTCCGGATTGCCCCGACTTCATGTACGACCTGATGCTTATGTGCTGGCACGCCACGCCCAAGTCCCGCCCCAGCTTCGCCACCATTGTGGAGTTCATCTCGCGGGAGGTGGGCGTGAATGTCTTTCCACATGCGGACCAACCGCATCCACATCAACAGTTACCGCCAAATATGGGAGGGGTATAGTGACTAGAGACACACGGTGGTTAAGTGTTCAGAACACAGTGTGAAATGATGGATGATACACACACACACGCGTATATGTATAGTTAGGAATACGTAATTTTTTAAGCTGTTAGAATTTGTAACTGTATGTTTTTAAAACACACAACCCAATACCCCAAATACCCCACTTGACGCAATGCCTTCGAAAGAATCACAATACCCAAAAAGAAGCCCAAAAACCCATCCGCAGACCTCTCACATGCCTTTGCTCTAGCCTTTCTCATGGATTCTCGGCCAGGTCCTTAGTTTGTATCCCCTTCTTCTCTTGACTAAGTGCAGGGCGTCCCTCACCCCCCCTTGGCTTTATATATATATGTAATGTAAAATAAGAAACTCTCAACCCATTATTGTGTTATATATACATATATTTTAGCCGACTTTGTTAAATATTGTTAAGCTTGGGCATACCTTTTTTTTGTGCATTTATATACACCCAAAAACCGCAAAGCAAAACATTGTAAACGTACGTGTAAATAATATTATATAATAATAATATTTAAATTAAATTAGTTACGGCATCGCAAGGTAATTAACACGAACGAAGATTAAGACTAAGATTAATCTAATCTAAAAACAAAACAACATATGTGCACATATAGTCGTAAGGTAAATGTCAATTAAAGTTGATCTAATGCCATTTTTTAACCTACAGAATACTTCGAAACAGAAACGAATTATATATATACACATTATATTTACATAAATGCTGATCCAAGCAGCACTATACAAGCCGGTTTATGCACAACCAACCAGACACACAACCGCGCAGGCACAATAACTTATTATTATTGATGTGTTTTAAGCGAGAAGCGGATATTTGTCCGGCGAAATAAATCAATTTTCTTACGTGTTTAAAAGTGCAATTTCATTTAAGGCGTTTTATTTAATTTGGGAAGATTCAATTAGTGAATCAAGGTGCAAAAAATATGCTAGTCTAGCAAACGAAGCTTAAAGCGGCGAGTTAACAGCGACCAGACAGGCGTAAATCGAAACGAGGCAACAATGATGATCAAACAAAAGACGACCAGAGGTTGTAAGCTGAAAAAAGAAGAGTAAAAACAAGCAGGGATGCTAACATCGAAAGCCTGTATGTTAAACAACATATAATTACCATTGAAGAAGGATCTCCGCTCCTTTGAATATAAATTTAAACACAAAAATGAAAGAGACAGCACCACTGGTCTCCTGTGAAGCCCTTTCTTTTTAGTACACTAAACATTTATTTAATACAATTCTTATACATATTGTTATATTCTAGAATGCTAGATCTTGATGGCTAATTTAAGCTTACAATTATTATATTACATTACATTACTTATTATATGTACATAAATATATAATTTTATTATGGTTACATTTAAAATATATGGTTTTGGGGGACACTTGCGTTGATTTCAAAAAATCGAATTTACTCTCAAACACGATTATTATAACAGCTTTCTGTGGAATTCAGTTTTTCACTTGTTTATATTTACAGATTATTTAAACTTAATGTACATATATAATTAGGATTAAGATATACTAACCGCGAATGGGGTTCGTGCGAAATTCGCCCCTGTAACTGTAATTCTAGGCACTTAGTGCCTTGGCGAATGCTAAATAGTAAGACCTACAGTGATCTCTGTGCATCGGGGGATTTTAGAAACATGGGGAGAGCCCGAATGTGACATTTATATGGTATTAGCAGGATGCCCCTATAGGCTTTTGGTCAAGGAAGAAATCACACAAAAAGATGTTATTCTTTAACCTTACTTTAAATTGAAATTGAAAATGTTTCTCTACCCCTGCTCGTAATATAGTTTCAAGCATAATATTATAAAGTGATTGAGATTTATAAGTTTATATTTGTTTCACTTGTGTTAAAATAGTCTCACCATCGAGGCCTTTTAATTTCACCCCTTCTTAGGGTTACATATTTTCTTATATATAAGTAAATACAATATATATAAGAACTAGTATCTAGTAGTTCATCATTCATTGCCTTGCCACACACAACTGTGTGTGGATGTATAAACAAATTTGTATTTAATACTAATAGTGAATCTTTACTTTTAATCTTAAACTTATACCATAGTGTCCTAAAACAATTCTTTTAAGATGATGTGTTATATGATTACAGTAATTTTTAATTGTTATAAATATAAATATTTAATTTTTTGTTATATTAATGCTTTTTTTAGATTTGGCAAAAACACTTCCCTAATAGTATTATTATTTGTGCAATTTTGTCTTGAATGGTAACTGGTAGAAGTTTAAATCTCATTTGTTAAGTTTTCATTACAAAAAATACTTTAATATAATTAACCAGAAAGAAAGCTAGCTTCGGCACACCGAAGCTTGTATACCCTTGCAGCCTAGAATTGGATCATTATAATTCAATCCAATTTGATCAAATAAAAAGGAAACCTAACTGGAATTATATATTATTACATTTATACATATCATACAAATTTGCTTTTAATATTTCCTATTCATATTACATTTACATTTTTTTCATTTACAGTTTTGCATTTTCTTCTTCATTCAACGATCGTTTCTATGGCAGCTTATAAGCAAATAATCTTCCAATTTGCATACTGGGTAAATCTCTGAGCAGATACAAATATGCCGAAAGAAAGGTAAGTTGAAATTGTTTTTCAATACAGTTTTTGAACGTTTCTATGGCATTATTTCTATTATTCCAACTTTTATAGTACTAAGAGTACATAGAAGACTATATGTAAAGTTTCCTTCAAATAGCTTTAAAACTGATGAACTAGTTTTCGTATAAACGGACGGACGCACAGACAGACGGACATAACTAGATTGACTCGGCTGTTTTGTTTTTTCGGCCCTATAAATTATAGAAGGCATCCAAAGACCAGATCAAGTTACCATGTTCGTGTTTCCTTTGATTTATAACCAAAACAAATAGGGAAATGTATACAAAATAGTACACCTCGAACCTGGATTGTATCTCGTAAATAGCCCAAGATATCAAATAGCAAAAGCTTGCTGTGTCTTAGTTCCTCGTATTGACATCGGAGCTTGGTTCTTCGGGTTTCTCCAACAATTTGCACACCTTTATAACCAGGCCCTCGCGCAATGTGATCTTTAGATTTGGGTGAGTGGTGGTAGTTCCGATCCCCTTCTTCTGGATGCATCAGAACTTCAACGTGTGCTAGGAGCTCTCCGCGTTCTTCTTCTTCAGAGTCTCCATGACGCCGGCAAAGTTGGCCGTCTTCTTTTTGGCCGACTTTGGTGTAGACGTTTGACTGCGGACGCGCATTTGGGTGGGCGCCACCTCGTCGCTAAAGTCAAAATCGTTGGCCTTTTGGGGTCTGAAAAGAAAACAATCACATAAGTATACATATGTGTACAGGTATCCCTTGTTATAATCTGTTACTCCTGTTCGATGGCATCTGCGGTCTGCTCCAATTCCTTGCTGTTTCGGCCGGATCCCACTAGCTCCGGTGAGGGTTCCCTGCGTCCGGGGAATTGCCACTGGAGCTCCGGTATGTTGCCCGCCTCCAGCATCAGATAGTAACTCTCCAGCTCCTCGGCATTGGCGGAGAACTTGTCCGCTGTCGTCGCCGGCTCAACGTCAGTTGCCATGTTTTGTGTTTTGTTTTTTTAATTTTATGGTTAATTTTGGATTTAGTTGTGGTTTCCGCCCTTTGGAAATTATGCTATTATTTACAATATTTACATATATCCAAGGATATTCTTTTTGTATGGTTCTTTCGTTGGATTTTAAGGTTTTCTTCGGTATCAATAGAAAATTGGTATATGCGTTTTGTGTTTATTTGCGCATTAGAGATGACACTATCGACAAACACACATGGCGGTACCAAAGCTATAGTTGTGAGCCAATAGGGATGGGATAGGGCAATTCTATAAATAAATAAATAATTTTATTTTAATTTAAACATTTCAATCATAAACATTTGTTGTAATTAATCTTTTAATTGAAATATATATATAAATATTAGTTTACCACTTGAAGTTGATTTAAAACCAGACTAAAACATATGAATAGGAAATTTAATTCTTCTAAAATATTTTTTATATTATTTTGGAAATAAATGTAATAGTTAATATATTAATTAATTTAGGTAGGTTCAAGTGAAGATTATTTTTATTTCCCACTTTAAAATATAATATACCTAAAAATATACATAAAAATGTATGTATATATACAGGAGGCTATACAATTTTCTATGAAAATGTTTGAAATGTATATATTATTTAAGTAAAAATACTGTTTAATATGAGAAAAATGCTCTTTAAGGAACCAGGAAAAGCTATGCCCTTTTGCGTATGGTGGGCGTGGGAATTCCATTTATTTGTGGAGTGGGCATAAAAAGGTAAATCTATTTAAAGATTGATTTCTGCTCTCTATAAAGTACCTGGAATAAATCTTTTCCGCCGTCTGGCGGATATCTGCCATGCCAGAAATAAGCTGGTTTGTTTGATTTTTTGTAACCCATAATATTGAATTGTACTTAAATTTTGTTCTAATAAAAAAATAAATATCTTAGTCCATAATTAATTTAAAAAATATATTTATTCATGTTCAGAATGGTTGATAATTTAAAATCCCATACTAGTTATATGAGCCATGCCACTACTATTATTATTATTATTATTATTATGTGTGTACGAGTCGTCGAAATCCGCACTTGGGAATTTTAGTGGCACTGCGTAGCACCATGTAAAATGTTGTTCTTTCGAAAATTTTAAAAATTCTTAAGGGGTCATGTTTGAAAACTGCAGTGGGGGGAACCCATATCTCCAATTTGGAATACAGTATCCTTTGAGTGTCGTGGCAAGTCCTTGCATAAAATCCTTTTGCCTAGATAAATAGCCCAATTGCCACGATATATAATAAAAGCAATCGATTATTCATTTTATTTGTATTTATTTACTTTGTGATTACTAAATTCTTAGAACTTTATTCAAAATCATCATCGATCGCTCGGCCATACTCATGCTGCCGCTTAACTGATCCTCCTAAAGCCCTTCCCTCCAGCCGGGCGGGCGGCCATCGTATCGTCTGCCGGTCCGGGATCTCGATCTTATCATATATATTTTTGAAGTTTGACCTGATCTGATCTCTCTCTCTCCCTCTCGTCATCCTTGCGGATGTGTTCCTTGCTTCTGTTCTCCTGTCGTCGGCGTAATGCGCTCCTTCTCCGTGTGTTGTGTGTGTGTGTTATGCGTTCTTTTCTATGACTTACAAAGTACGTACATTATACATAAGTATTATTATTAATTATTAATTATTATATTGTTGTTTTTGCCGTTTTGTTTGCTTTGTATACTCGTATATAAAAAAAGAATAATCGTACATATTTTAATTTAATTAATTAAAAACACAATTTGATTGCAAAAAGAAAGGTTTCTCTACAATACGTAATTAAATACGGATACGTCCTGATCGTTGGTATTGTTGCCGCCACCACCTCCGCCGCCGCCGCCACCGCCACCACCGCGATTCGATGAGCCGGAGGATTTGTTAGAGCCATGGGCGGCAATGGTCAGCTGATTGGCCTGATGGATCACCGAGGTGATGTCGCTCTGCGACGCCGAGATGTCCTTGCTGGTGAGCACATCGCTGCTGCTCGATCCGGACGAGATGTGTCGCTCGGCGATGCCGTACTGGATCGGCTGATAGCCGTGACTTGGATTGTACGTGGCCGAGTATGGCATGTATATGGGCGGGTTTGGCAGCGGCCCGATGTCGCTGGTGATGCTCTCCGTGTCCGCATGGCTCAGCGCATGTCCGTGCGGATGCGGATGCTGGTGCGGATGCAGATGGCCCGGACCGCGATTCAGCAGATTCGGATTGCGCTCCTCGTTGACCACATAGTAGCACTGCTCCGAGAAGGTCAGCTTATTGACCGTATGCTTGATGTAATTGCTCCTTAGCATCGCAGAGACAATCCGCCTGGCCTCTCTCCTATCCTGCACATCCTCCACATTCTCGAGCACCCAGTTGACGGCATCCGCACCGATGAAGGCATTGGGTATGGTGATCTTTAGCCACATTCGGTCCCGGATCTCCAGACCGCTGTCCGGCTTCGTCATCGCCTTGACGATCTCCTCGAGGTTGTTCTGGTCCAGTCGCTCCTTGATCGGCTCCGACATGGCGTCGGCAATAATACTGTCGTGCGAGGTGAGCGCCTGGGTGTGTGCCACCCAGGCACCGGGATCAATCGGTCGCACCGGCTCCGTCCGTGGTATGGTAAAATATCCCTTGGGATTGGGATCCCAGCATTTGGCCACCACCAGCTTAATGGGTCCCGGCTTCTGGACCACCTCACGCAGCACCCTCACCGCCTCGTCGTTGGTCATGTTCTCGAAATTCACATCGTTCACCTGCAGTATCATATCGCCGGGCTCAATCCGTCCATCCAGGGCGACGGCGCCTCCCTTCATGATGCTTCCCACATAGATGCCGCCGTCACCGCCGCGATTTGATTGGCCAACAATGGAGATACCCAGAAAGTTGACCGCCTCCATATTGATCGACACGGTGATAATGTTCAGTGACATCGTCGAGTCGGTGATGGAGCTGTACGAGGAGGTGCGCGACATGCTTGGCGCTCGCTTTTTGCGCCGCTGCGGCTTCTTGCGCACCTGCAGCCGCTGGACGCTGCTGTAGTCGGTCATGTCCCGGTCAAGGGTTAGCTCCGATTCGGTGCCAAAGAGGCTGGTCGAGTCCAAATCGCTGGACAGCACCGATGCCGATTGATATGTGAGCGGTGGCGGCTGCATCAGCGGATTGTTCATGAGCTTCTGCTGTTGCTGCTGCTGCTGCTGTTGGAGGTGGGGCGGCTGCTGGAGGTGCTGCTGCTGCTGTTGCTGCATGTGCTGCTGCTGCTGCACCTGCTGTTGTTGCTGCTGCTGCTGCTGGCCAAGCTGGCCCTGTTTTCTGCCCATGGGCATGGGCATGGTCATGGGCATTCCCAGCTCGCACTCGCTGGTGGGCAGCTCCGAGCAGTTATCCGATTGATTGGTGCCATCGGCGGACACCAGCCAGGAGACGACCCGCCCATTGAAGCACGGCAGTATGGTGGCATCGTCGGCAATCTCCTCCTTGACGACACCAAAGTCCGCGTCCATTGACTTGAAGAAGTACTTGTAGTTGTTGTTCTGCTTGTTCAGCACCAGCTTGAAGTCGCGCAGCGTCACCTGGGCGGATGGTATGGGGATCTTCACCAGATACGGCGTCGTCTCATCGTCTATGTGATAGATGACCTTCGTCTCCTGTCCCCCGCCACCGCCGCCGCCCCTGTCCGCGTCCATGGCGTCTCTGTGCTCAGTTGGGAACTTGGGCCGCGCGCGATTGCCCCCTCAATTAATCCGGAATAAAATGCCAAGTTTTTCTTCTTTCGAGTTTTCCTTTTTTCCGCCTCTCTTTCTCTTTCTCTCTCTCCTCTTGCTCTGTTGCTCTCTCGCTCTCGCACGCCGCCGCCTCTGCTTCGCGTTTTTTCTTTTTTTTTTTTTTGGGTTGGGTGTTCGTTTTGTTCAATGGAAATGGAAACTGTAATGGAACAATTGCGGCAGCTCCTGCTCCATCTGCTTGGAGCGCTGGGGGCCCGGCCACGCCACTGGCTAATTAGCTATACGGATTAGCTGGGCCGGATTTAATCGCAATTGATTGCACGGCGAAAGTTCAGACGAATGACAACAAAAAAAACCCGAAATATTCACTTTTTGTCTGCAGTTTTGTAGGGATGTAACTCAATAAACGGTCACACACAGCCGAAATACTGGAAATTAAAAAATAACGCCAATACGGCCACACTTTCCTAAAGTACAAAGTAAAAATACTGCAAATAGCACATATCGATAACTTTTTATTTTAAAACGTTAAAATTTTGATTGTATAAAGATATCTGCAGATTCTTGAGCCCTGTTTTTAATATTGTGAAAGAACAAGAAAAAAATATAACTTTGGGTAACACATTAAGGGATATTTTATCATAGCTTGGCTTAAGCTCAACCGATTTCAGCCTTGTTTCGATTTTTCTTTCTAGTTTTAATTGGCGAACATTTCTGCATTTAAAACACGATAACTAATTTTTGGCCAATTTTTGACAATTTTGACGATGGAACCCCTTACATTTTCTTGAAAAAATTATGCTCATTTTTGGGTTAAAAAATCTCTAACTTTTATGGGGTTTTTTGATCATAACTCGGCTAAAACTCAACCGATTTCAGTCTGGTTTCGTTTTTTATTCCTAGTTTTTATAGGGGAACATTTCTGCATTCAAAACTCAATAGCTAATTTTTTGCCAATTTTTGACAATTTTGACGATGGAACATTTTCTTGAAAAAATTATGTTCATTTTTGGGTTAAAAAATCTTAAACTTTTTTGGGGTTTTTTGATCGTAACTCGGCTAAAACTCAACCGATTTCAGCCTGGTTTCGTTTTTTATTCCTAGTTTTTATAGGAGAACATTTCTGCATTCAAAACTCAATAGCTCATTTTTTGACAATTTTTGACAATTGGGTTCATTTTTGGCTTAAAAATCATTTTTCTTCCTAGTTTTTATAGGAGAACATTTCTGCATTCAAAACTCGATTGCTAATTTTTGGTCAATTTTCGACAATTTTGACGGTGTAACCCCTTAGATTTTTGGGAAATAAATGGGTACATTTTTGGCCCGAAAATCGGTAACATTTTAAAGGGTTTTTTGATCATAACTTTGCTTAAACTCAACCGATTTCAGTCAGGTTTGGTTTTTTCTTGTTAGTTTTTACGGGAACTTTTCTGCATTCAAAACTCGATTTCTAATTTCTGGAAAATTTTTGACACTTTTGATCCAATTGTGAGCTGCGAGGGTATACAAGTTAGCTTCCTTTCTTATCAACCCCATCGACCTACGAGGGTCAAAACCAACATTTTCGCGGTGTCGTATAATTCTGGGCAGGAAAAACAATGATCTCTTTGTAATTCTTGTGGTATATACTGTCAAGTTTTGAATAGTTCTTCAAGGCATAAAATGAAGGGCAAACCCAAAGCGAGTTTCCAATCCCTCCTCAAATCGTTATCTTTTCCCTTTTAAGACCGAGATAACCACAAATTCCATTTGCATCTGTATCCCCCCATTCAAATGATTTATTTATAGCTCTTTGTGAGATTTGTTCAATTGAAAGGCTCGCGCTGTTTGAATTCGTTTTTTCTTTTATTTATTTATGTTTTAAATGGGGCCTTTTAAAATGTACAATTCGCTTAGACACTAGTCTTCAATTCTTAAGCGTTAAACACAATATGTATGTATGATCGCCCGGTTACTTTTACATGTTTAAATGAACTACGATTTAAATAATTAATTGCCAGTTTAAAAAAGGGATTTGATAATTATTTATTTATTTATTTTCAAGGGGAGGAGGGTCTTTAATCGAACATAATTTAATCAAAACATAATTTTAGACATCGCAGTGATCCTGCGTCCTCCTCCTCATCATCGTCCTCCTACAGCTTGTGTGATCCTGATCCTCGTGTCCACGTTCAGAGACGAATTTCACCGGCCGATTAAAAGTATTCCTTACTAAGCACATACATACATATTAAACCGTATGTATGTATGGACGATTATATATATATATATCGTATATAATATATATATATATATGTCCGTCTGCTGTTACAATATTAGAATATATATATATATAAAGATAATTACGCTAGTCTAAGCATTAAAACTAAGTTAATGGTTTTACAAAAAAAAAAAGTGGGGTAAACGTGTACAGTTTCCTTTTGTGATTTATGCTTACGCATAAAACAAAGAGTGTGTCCATATTATCGTGTGTCTCTGTGTGTGTGTGGGGGGGGGTGTGAGTGAATTATTTTTTACAGTATGTACTACGATTCCTAATTGTCCTTTTTCAATTCACTTCGTGTTGACCATCTCCACCAGTTGGCTATTGAGCGTCAGCCGATCGACAATGTCCAGCAATATCTCCACCTCCTTAATAGAGACAACCGATTCCGGGGCACCCAGCAGATTCACCTGTTTGCCATCGATGTTGGCATAGAAGCACTTGTTCTTGAAGATAATGGCGCGGTCGTAGGGCACACGGGACTTGGTCCTGTCCGCCGCCGTGCGGCGAAACAGAACACACGACGGCTGGTACTTGTGGCGATCCTGTTCGGGTATGTTGTAGGCATTCAGATCGCCGGTGAATATGGGCATTTTTTGGCGCTGCATTAGCGTGGGCGAAACCTTGTACAGGGTCACCTTGCTGCTCCATTTGGAGGAGGGCACCTTGAGCCGGGCGGCCACATTGGCCAGCATGACCAGCCCAAGCTCCAGGCAGGTGCGCTGCTGTCGTGCTGTCGCCGAACTGGCCGGCTCCGTTGGCAAGTTGATCACATGCCACGTCTCATAGCACGTGATCTTCTTCACCAAGCGCCCTTCCTCCTCCGAGAAGATGGTTGTCTCCGGGGGGAAATATTTTTGCGGACTGCTGAAGGCCGTAGACGAGGGGCTGGCAGCAGTGGAGGCGTTGTCCTTCTTTGTTGACGCCTCCTCCTTGTCGCGCTGCTCCTGCTGCTGCTGCTGCTGGTTCTCTTTGCTGCGAAGCTGCGGGCTGCCGCCGGGCTTCTTGAACACTGTCGCCGGCTCATCGTGGGCATCGGTTAGCTTGGTTACCCGTTTCTCTGCCCGGGCATTAGCCGTGGAGGCCGTCGTGGCGAGCACTTTGCGGCGACTGGTGCTGCTGGTCCACTTGTTAGATGCTGCCGCGCTTCCTAGCTCTGCTGGTGGTGCTGCCCCTGGTGCCTGTCTGGGCGTGCGTCTGGTTACAATCGATGCGGGTGGCTCATCGAGATCGAGGTCGAGGTCCAAATCCAGGTCTGGATCGGGATCATCCTCCTCAGTGTCCACGTCCGTGGGGCACAGCTCCTTACCCATGCTCATTAGCGGCTTCATCGTTTGGGTCTTTTTGCCCATCTCCGTGTTGAGTATGCGTGGCCGGGGCTTGGCACCCGCAGCGGGTTGCGGTGCCGCCTGGCTGGCAGTTCTTGCCTTTGTGGCATTCCCGCTGCTGTTGCTGCTATTGCTATTGCTTGCCAGCATCTTTAATCGTTTGGCCGCCTGACTGCTGCTGCTGTTCGATACCGCCGTCGATTTCTCCATGCTGGACAACTTCTTTTGCAATGCCGCTCCGATTGTTTCGCTGGTGGAAAGGATGTCTTTGATGCGGAGCCTGCCCTTTGCGAGTTTTTTGCTGGCACCGCCCGCTCTGGCGGCTGCCGCAGCAAGAGCGGTGTTGGCTCTGCTGATCAGCACATCGTCCTGGTTCATAATGTCATCGATGTTGACTATGGTGAATGTGGCCTCAGACTCTGATTTCGGTGAAGCTTCGCTGGCAGCTACTGCTGCTGGTGATCCGCCACCGGCTGCGCCTCTTGTGGAGCGTGTGCTGGAATTCGTGGCATTCGGTATGTTTGTAGTGGGCGTGGCGGAATTAACCTTGAAGACAAGATCAGCCGTTCGCTGTGGTTGCATTCTCGACGTGTTGCTTGCGCCGCCTGTCTTGGGCCTTGAGATGGTGGCATGACCACCACTGGGCGTTATACTTCTCTTAGTGGCGCCATTAACCACTGGCACACTGCGTTGGCCGGTGCCACTGGCCGAGGAAATGACCAGACGCTTGCGTGCAACGGGACTCTCACTTTCGCTAGCCTCCAGCTTCCGTTTGGCTCCTCCATCTGCCAACATGCTGGCATTATTCCGGGCCGTTGTACCGGTCAAGGTGCGACGCAGCTGCTGCATAGTGGTGCCCGGTGCGTTGCGTCCCTGACTCGAGTTTACTTCCAATTTGTGGAATACTCGGTTTGAAGCGGACGGTGTGGAGGCAGTGGCAGCCGCAGAGCTTGGCGTCTTCACATTATTGGCCTTCGGTGGACGTCCACGTCCGCGTTTCACCACCGGCTGCTGCTTCTCAAGACGCAACTCCTGTTCGAACTCCCCATCACTGATAAACTCCTCGTCGTCGTCCTCGTCGGACTTGTGCAATTGCGGATTGAATGCGGCATCCGCCAGTTCATCGTCATCGTCCTCGCTCTCATCCTCGTCCAAGTCAAGATCCAAGTCGTCCATTTCTTCGTACATCGACTTCGCCTGCGATCGGTGGCGTGATGGGCCAGAGACCGGACTGCCATCGCTGCCCAGGGAGGACATATACTTGGTCGTGACCAGATCCTCGCTGGCGTACTTGGGATTCGGCTTGATGGAGCGCCTGGAGCGGCTGGCCGCAATGGTCGGGGGCGGACTCAAATGCTTGGCAACCGTCTGCTTAAACATCTTCGGAGTGACATGCGTCTCGGTTTGGGTTCCGCGTCGTGGACCGATGCCCGTCAACTTTTGGTGGGAATTACCCATCACCAACGTGCTCCGTCGCTTTGCCATGACGGCGGCTGGCGTCGTCGCTGTCGTCGCCCGGGTGACCTTTGGGGGCGAGGGCCTTTCGACGGCTGCAGCCGGAGATTTGGCGGCTATTGTTTGTCGCGTGCGGGCCAATGGCTTCTTCTGGATCGCTACTGCTTCAGAACGGCCGGCGCGACGCGGTGTCTCTCGCAGCGCCTGTTCCCGTTTATGCTGGAGCTGCTGCAGCTCCCGCGGATCACGCTTTCTCAGTCTGCCGCCGGCGGGCTCTGCCTCCTCGCGCAGATTCTTCACGTAGACGATGCAAGGACGTGTCTTTCCGCTTTCAGCTACTTGCTTCTTCCCAGCTCGCATCTTTCATGGAGTTAGCCTGCAAAGGAAACAGAAAGAAGACAAAACAAAATAGATCGTTACAATCGGTGACCATATATGAAGACAGTAAGCATTGGCCGCTATGGGAAGATGCAGAGTACATACAAACAAGACACCATTTAACAAGACTAAACCTCATCCGCACTATACGTCGCAAAGTAATGAATTCCCTTAGATTTAATGACAATCGATAGTTACACTATTATTTTTATTTCATGATATTCTAGTATTTCAATTTATTTCTACTGTATTTCAACTGTATTTTAATGGATGCACGTATGTGTGTGTGTGTATGCACGCTGCTCTGGCAACTCTGGCGCCTATTTTCGTCACTTTTTCGCGCGCCAGCCGAGCACATACGTATATATATACATGTACACATACATACATACACATGAATGGATGGCGGAGCAACAACTGAAAACACGAAGAATCGGCAGACATATCGGCCAGGTCCAATCAACGACGACCACTTTACTTACCTTAGCTAAAATAGCTTTACATTTTCTCTGACGTTTGTTTTCACTAATAATGGGATTCTTTTCGCCCAGGCACTTTCACAACGCACTCGCTGTTTCGTCCGTTCGCTCTATGCTTGCGCTGCTGCAATGCACGCACACTGCCGTTTAATATTTTATGCGTCGGGGGGCAGCAAACAGACTGCGCTTGCAATTGGCAACTGATTTCGACGACTTTTTCTGTTTTATTGGCGCGCGGACAAATGCCTTTTGAAGATTAAAAAATCGAAAAGATGCACAACTGCAGAGGCTGAAAAGTGGTGGCACCAATTGATGGAGAGCCGACAACCAGGTGGCAACCCAGCAACGGCGATGTTTTTCTACCCAACTGTACCACACACACACACACGCCAATGGCCCTGTGTTTTGTTGGCTTTTCCTGCTGTTTTAGATTTTTGCCTCGTTAATATTGCACTTTAACGCTTAGCCTGGCGCTGTTTGCGACGGTTATTTATATGCAATAGGCGATAGGTAATGGTTTTCACTAAAATATAGCATAGGCTTCGCGCGCTCCAAATTGCTTGCTCTTGGGTAAAACTGAAACTGTGCGGAGAGGAGAGCAGAGAGCGGCGGTCAGTGTTGGCCAGCGTCGGGACCTAAAATACCAAATTATTGTTACTGAGGTCACACTGGGTTTCCAACCCCTCCCCCTCTCTAGAAAGTAAATTAAGGTTTCTTTTTTTTATTAACAACCTGACTCTGATTTGGTTTTATTTTACATTAACAACAATCTGTGGGCCTACTTCCTCACCGCCGATGGCTGCGGGCAGCGGTACTTGGCCATCTCCACCTCCGCCTCGGCGTAGCTAAAACGGTTAAAACAGTAGTATTCTGGAACCTTATATTCCCCGGATACGGAGGCACCGGGCCCCACCGGTCCAGAGGAGGGCTTCACGCAATTGCTGGTCAATCCTGTGACGGATGGTGTGCTTCCAGATCCGGATGCTGGTGCACTGGCTCCGCGACTGGCGCTGCTGCTGCCGCCGGATACGGGTCCGCCCTTGATCTGGGTGTAGCAGCGGCTCAGGGCCGGACGAAGGGCGCGAGAGGGGGAAAACATCCTGGGCTGGTTATTATTTGAAGCAGTTTAATTCGCTTGGCAAAAATTATTCACGTAATCGTATCAACAATACACCAGTGCTGAGCAACGCTGGAAGTCCGTTTATCGGCAGATAATCTGGCAATGTGTTAATTAAATCCGCGTTGCCACAGAGCTGATACATTAAATTAAATTTAATTTTATGGGCTAAAATGGGTTATTTAATTTGTAGTCACAGGAATTCTGCTTGAGCCGGTAGTTTTCTTCTCTACATTATTTAAAAAGAAAGTAAGAAAGGTTATTAACAAATTTCATACATTTTAGGGAAAATACCCTAACACTGTATGACCACACTGTTTCGTTTTGATTTTTTTATGCAAAAAATGCTTAAAATTATTGAAATAAACCATCCTAGATGTTGTTTAATAAACAAATCAAGACGAGGTCAACGATATTTGTATTCTACATAGACCGACATGGCCACCATCACCCAGATATACAGATTATTTATAAGGTTTAACTAAATTAAGTTTATTTGTAGAATCACTTTCGTGGCACAAGCTACTTTCTCGCCTTGAACTTCGGCTGCGCCTTTCCATAGTGCTGGTCGATGGCGGACACGGGCGCCCGCTTCTTTTGGTTGCGATCCTTTTGTGTTTTGGTCCGGCACTTGACGCTAGCGGCACCGGCTTGGTTTTTACCCAACTGGTGGAACTTCTTGCGCTCTTCACGGATGTTATGCAGACGCTGGCGCTCATCCTTCAGCTCCTTGTAATTCCGCGCCGGCTTCTTCAGTGGCTTTGCTCCCAGCTTGGCCAGCTGGAACATCTCCATTTTGCGCTTGTTCTTGATGACGCGCTGATTCTTTGTGGCAAAGTTCAGGACCTCGTGGCGCGCCCTTTTTATGTCGAACTCAGGATTCAACTCCATTCCGGCTTCCTTGATCTTGTGGGCGGTCCTTGCTTGTGATCCCTCCTGCTCCAGTGCCTTAGATTCCGATTTAGATTTCCGTTGATATTGTGGTTCCTGAAACACCAGCGCCTTGAATTCGCTGTTGGCCTGTTGTTTCTTTTGTAGAGCCAGTGCTGCCTTGGTGGGCACCGGCTTAAAGTCCTCGCTGACGTTCATTATCAGATTCGAAGTAAATATCTCTTCATATATTTATTGTAAAAATGTAAATAAACGCAATCAAAATAAATGACACGTGTAGGAAAATGTGCTAAAATAGCCATAGCGCTTGGTTCGTTCTTGAAAGTGTGGCAGCGACGCGGCACTTTTAGTGAGAAGGTGGCGCATGTTATCCGCGTCTCTTTGACGTAATGGAAAATTTTAAATCTGAAAAAGCAAAGTTTTCCAGTCCGTTGACACACACTGAAACTCAACTTTTATGATACGTTTTCATTTTAATTTATTAAATACTTCATTTATATGTCCCTTTCATTTAACTCAGTAATTCAGAGTGACGTCACAAAGTTAAATAACCACATTCTAAATGTTGATTAAGCGCTCTATTTCGAATAAGGATTTGACTCTATTATTATTACATGGCAAATTATGTCAAAACATAGTTTTTGAAACCTGTCTTCTAGCATTTTTTTTATATTTATTATATAAATTGTAAGTAAAGCCGTAAAATGTTTAAATATCTGGCGGGCATCTTTGCCAAGCCGGACAACTACTTTGTAGACGGACGCTTGGCCACACCGGTGACACCCATTAGCCCCAGCAAGAAGTGGCTCACGGGTAGCGTATCTCCAAAGCGACCCAGGATTGGGAGCCATTCCCCGGTCATTCGATCATCTACGAGAAAACCCAAGGTACAACAAGTGCTGGAGCCCGTCAGCTACATTGTCAATGTTTCGGAATCCTCTTCCTCAAACGATGAGAATGAATCGATTGTGTTATTCCCAACGACCAAGCTGCCTCGAGCGTTTAGATCTGATTCCAATATTAATTCTCTCCTGGAGCATCGTTTGAATGAGTGTCGTAGTAGCTTCCTGGAGCTCCAGATACCTGGCCCTCCGCCGGTCACTCCCGATCAGAGTTATATGAGCCTAAATGCTGAAACCGCCCATGATGATGGCGCTAGCAATTGGGACCAACTCCCATATGCCAGCCATAGGGATTTGTTCTGCTTACCCCAGGAATCCAGGTCAAAGGCCAATGACTGGGAGCTGGGCTGGCTGCCAGAGGATTTTTGGTCAATTGACACGGATGCAGTATCAGTTATTAATTAAAATTGTACTTTTCAAATAAATGTTTTACCTACCTAAAGTCTGCTCGTTTTTAAAAGAAATAAACATATTTTAATTTCAAATCCAATGCCACTTAAATTTTTGATTGTCGATTGTCGGTATTCAACAATTATCGATGACTGTAAACAATTTACGTGGCCATCGACACGTCTGGCACCACTGCGCGCGAAGCAAAAGAAAAAAAAAACAATTCCTATTCGTGTTTCTGCTCCGAAAACTAAATGCAGCTGAAAGGCCCATAGCAAATCTTCAGTAAAGACGACTACAGGGCACAGCGAGTGGACAATGGCCAGGAATGCAGGCGGCAGCTCCTCCAGCGCGGCACAATCCTCGTCCGCCGGCTCTACGCAAGCAGCAGCAGCAGCAGCGGCGGCGGCTGCAGCAGCGGCAGCGGCTTCGAGTGCCAAACAAAAACGCAGCACGAGATTCAGCCTGTCCTCGAACCTGATGCTGGACAAGTGGAAGACGCTCATTGGCTGCGTGTGCCTGGGCATCGCGTCGTACTTTGGCTACTTGGGCTACTTGGAGACGCGGGTGAACACGCCGTTCGACCACCAGAAGATGGTAGTGCAGACGGGCCTGGATCAGCTGGATCGATACTGGGGCACCTACAGGCCGCTTAACTACTTCGGGATGAAGACACGCGATCCCCATTCACTGGTCATGGGCCTAATGTGGTATACGCCCAGCAACCTGGGTCCCGGCGGCCAGGGCATCCGCCACTGGTGCGAGCAAGGCGACAAGCTGGACTCATACGGCTGGACGCATCACGATGGCCGAAGCTTTGGAGTCCAGGAGATCCAGGACTTGCCCTTCGAGCTGAAGACCTCCTTTGTCAAGTATCCGGAAGGCAAGCAGTATGGTGGCGATTGGACGGCCCGGATCTCGGTACGGAACACCACGCGGGCCTGGGACAAGAGCATCTCGCTGATTTGGTATGTGGCCCTCGATGAGCGCACCAATGGCCACATCAAGTACGTCTCGGACGACAAGAGCCCCGAGCCGGGTGTCTACGGTGAGACGCAGGGCCTCGGCGAGTTTCAAGTCCGATTCCATGCAGTCAAAGGCAAGATCCTGCACAAGTCATACCTGAGCACCGTGGCCCCATCGCTGAGTAAGCTCAAGGATACGCTCTTCTCGCACTTTCGCGCCTTTGCTGACAAGCGAGGCAACCGTTTCATAGGACTGCCCGGCGAAATAGTCTCCCAGAATGGTCTGCCCTCCAACAATCCGGAGCCAAACTTTATAGCCATACAGATCACAGCTGAGGTGGACTTTACGCTGGACATAACGTATCAGTCGACGTCTGGCTTCTCGCTGGGCCAATCGATACCGAAGCCACCGACGGGCAGGGCCTATCAGGAATCGCTGCAGGCCAAAATATCCGAGTTTGAGCGGCGCTTCGAGGATCGTTTCCAGCTGAAGAAGAAGGGCCACTCGCCGGACGAGGTGCGTTTCGCCCGGAATGCGATGAGCAATATGCTAGGCGGCATTGGTTACTTCTACGGCTCCAGCCGTGTGCAATCGGTGCACACCAAGAGCCCGGTGCCATATTGGAAGGCTCCGCTATATACCGCTGTGCCGTCGCGGAGCTTCTTTCCACGTGGCTTCCTCTGGGACGAGGGCTTCCACGGCCTGTTGATCAGCGCCTGGGACATAGACATTGAGCTGGACATTCTGTGCCATTGGTTTGACCTCCTTAACGTGGAGGGCTGGATACCCAGGGAGCAGATCCTAGGCGTGGAGGCGCTGGCCAAGGTGCCCGAGGAGTTCGTTACCCAGCGGAATAGCAATGCCAATCCGCCAACGTTTTTCCTTACGCTGAGGAAGCTCCTTACTAGCCACCGGGCCGAATTGTCGCAGAACGGGAGGTTGGCCACGCTGGAGCGCCTGTATCCCAGGATGCAGGCCTGGTTCAACTGGTACAACACCACGCAGAAGGGTAAGAGCTAACCAACGATCCTGCTCCGATCATATTTTAATACCATCTTCAATTCAGGAGAAGTGCTGGGCACCTACCTTTGGCGCGGTCGGAATGCCACCACAACGCGTGAGCTGAACCCCAAGAGTCTGTCCTCCGGCCTCGACGATTATCCACGAGCCTCGCATCCCACGGACAGGGAGCGGCACGTGGATCTGCGCTGCTGGATCGCTCTGGCGGCCAGCGTCATGGCCGAGCTGTCCACCATTCTGGGCAAGGACGATGTCAAGTACTATGAGACGGCTTCCTTTCTAACCAACAATGGGGAACTCAACCGGTTGCACTTGGCGCCATATAGCGAACAGTACGCGGACTGGGGACTGCACACGGATCAGGTGAAGCTGAAGCGACCGCCGGCCCTGGCGCCACAGCAGCAACATCGCCAGCATCAGCACCAGTACCAGCCTCAGCCCGAGATGAAGCGAGTGACGTTGGAGGAGCCCACCTACCAATTTGTAGACACTTCCTTTGGCTACGTGAGTCTCTTCCCGCTGCTGCTGGAGCAGCTAGAGCACGACTCACCGTACTTAACCAAAATGCTGCACGATCTCCGGGATCCAGAGCAACTATGGACTAACTATGGCCTGCGTTCGCTGTCCAAGCGATCGCCGATCTACATGAAGAGGAACACCGAGCACGATCCGCCGTATTGGCGTGGTGCCATCTGGATAAATATAAACTATTTGGCGGCCAAGGCTCTGCATCATTATGGCAGGATCGAGGGGCCGAATGCTGCGTTGGCGCGTGAGATCTACGCCGAGCTGCGCGACAATCTGGTGGGCAACATATTTAGGCAGTATCAACGCAGTGGCTACCTGTGGGAGCAATATGACGACACCACTGGCGAGGGTAAGGGCTGTAATCCCTTCACCGGCTGGACAGCTTCTGTCGTCCTCCTGATGGCCGAGCAGTTCTAAAATCTTGGATCTGGATCCAAAAAAAAAATCTGCTGTGAGTTCCTCAACGAACATGAACATCCCTGCCTCGGATTCCTGAAATGATATATAAAGTATATATCTATCTATATATTTGTGCAGGATGGGTTGTCTGTATAATTTAAAAACTTGTAAAATGCTAAATAGTGAACGTATCTTAAGGCATAGACGAGAAAACCATATAAATATAGCTTACGTTTCCTTTCAAAATGCAGTTACTCACGTACTTCCCAAAGAACTGCTCTTTCGCCTGAAGTTGTAATTTAAAAGGTTCACTAAGAAGCCTCAACCGAAGCTGCTGTGTTACTTAGAAATCCCCAACTAATGTCGCTCTCTACGATTCCCAGTGCGAAGAAAAGGCACCCATCCTGATTGTAGACTAACAATAATTGTATGTAATCGCTTAGAGGCAATTCCAGTCGTCAGCAGTCAGTCGAGTTGCGCTGCTGTACAAACCTAAGAAATTTTTGACAAAGCAAAACGAGTGTGAGAGGGTTAAGGAAACGAAAGTCATTTAGCGTTAAATAGATGAATTTTGAAAATACACCAAATAAATATATGAAATTGATTTTACTTGTTTCTAACTTTTGCTTAAACTTAAAGAGGGAAAACTAGAGATTGAAAGATATATTTCGATAAAAGAAAGCTAGAGGGATAACGATATACAACAAGAGGAAGAAGTATAAATATATAGAGAAGGCGAGGAGTGTGGAGGACTAGAGGGAGAGGAAGATTTAGAGGTAAAAAGAGATGGCGAGAGATAGAGAACCGCTTGCTCGATAAAGATGGAACTATGCTAAGAGTTAGAATGATTTCTGCACTTTTTATTGAACATCCCCCCATTACACATGCCGTACAATTTATTACATTAAAACCCATTAATTCAGAATTTTAAATTTATATTTCTTTCAACACTTTTATTTCGCTTTTCAATTGGTGGTAATTCCTGTGTTAATATTTATAATTAGCGAATCTGAAGTACTCCGATATTATTGCTATGTAATATACATATTTATTTTTATACACTGTTTTTCTTAACTATATAGTACACACACAATCGCACACACAGACAAAACAGTTCGACAGGCACACACACGCACGCACAGAGGCAGAATATGTACTTTTTAGCTTGTTTTTTGTTTGTTTCATAAAAAAGGTACAAAACTGAGATATATTTATATGTATATATAGATGTACGATATTCACTTAATGCAAAACTAATTATATATAATTGTTTAATGCGACTAAAACAAGAATAAAGAGAGCGATTAAAAAAAAAAGTATTTAAGGCATTTTTCTTTGTTATAAAAATAGAAGATAAAATGAGTTTAAGGTAGAAATAATTTCTTTGTTCGGTGTTACTTATTTTTGTTTGTAGGGAAAGGGGGATGTGGTGGGTTGGGCCGGGTTTTTAGTGAGGTTTTTGTTTGTCTTAATTTTTAAAGCTAATTAAAACTTTATACGATCTACGTGTAGATTTTAACACTCTTTAAGTGTACCAGCGTACGTGTCCGGGGTTTTATTGAACTTGAACGATAAGGATTGAGTTATAACATTACAAACAAAAAAATATACATAAAAAAGGGTAAACATTTACAAAATCAATAAAAAAAAGATATATATATATAGATGTATGATCTACAGAGATATATAGGTATAAGTATATATGGCGCTGCCTATATACACACTATGAAGTACACATGGGAACCAAAGTCTTTATATGGCCAATAACCAAAGTCAATCTGTTAATCTCTCTATATACTCTATATGGAAATGGGATTAACTAAGGGGAAGCATCTAGAAATAGACCTAGCAATCTGTTCTTTATTTGCTCCCTACTCATCCTTATTCTTGACCACGCCCCTTGGGCGCCTAAAGGAAGGCAGACGATCCAGTAGTGCCATCAAAATGCTGCCGGGCAGCCTTTGATGCTGATTGATCAAATCTTCAATGGCGGTGGCCACCTAAAATTAATACACAATATTAATATTATTCAATTATTATTATTTATGGCAGTAAATTCAACTCCTCACCTTAACCTGCAGATCCTGAGCCGTTAGGTTCTCGTCGTACGGTATGGGTTTGCCCAAATATGTGCGAAACTTGACCGGAAATCCACCATAGATGGGATACACCGGTATGCGCACCTTGTTGTACAGCCGCATAAAGAACGTCCGAAAGATGCCCACCTGCCGGAAACCCTCTCTCAGGTTCTGTGTAAAGCAGGGTATTATGGGTGCCTTGGCCTCGAGTGCCACCTTGGCGAAACCGACACGATTGCGCCACAGCAGCTCGTAGTAATGGTCCCCGAATTGGGCCTCATAAACGCCGCCCGGTGAGATGGCCAACAGATTGCCATCCCGCAGAATGCTCACGCACGACTGCACTGTGCCGGGACTGACGTGAAAGGCCTCCGAAATGGTACCCCAACCGGGCAACTTGAACAGGAACCGATCGCCGATCGTATAGATCAAGCGTTCGCGCTGCAACAGCATCCTAGAGTTCAAATAGTACATATCGATGGGTATGGCTCCATGATAATAGACAATCAACGCCGGACCCTCCTGCGGTATGTTCTCCAGGCCGATCACCTCGTAGCCATGATAAATCCGGGCGTGTGCATCCCAAATGGCAGCCACAATCTTCCGGCCAACCCGCCAAAAGTTGCGATCCGTTTGGACAGCTCGCATGATAACCTGTCTGTGGGGAAGAAAATAAAACACAACATGCAAATTAGATGCATTTTGCTTAAACCTGATACATCAAATCCCTGACTCTCCAAAGGATCATCAACAAAAGTTCTGTTATGAAAATACTTTAAAGATTTTCTGTACTTGAGTCGAGCTAACAAAAAAGTAAGTTAGTGATAGGTCATTTTCAGGTTTTTGCTTTGGCTCCCTAATTAATTGCTAAATTCTAAACAAATGGAAAACACTGATAGCTTGTGTTTAAATTTAGTTAGTTGGCTGTCATCCGCAGGTGTTATCAGCGTGTTAAATTGGTCATGTCTCCCCATGCATATCAAAGAACTTATAAATCAATATACACACACACATGCGGGGATCGTGCCTCTCACCTTGGCAGAAACTGCGTTTAGTGGGGGAACTGATAACAGGGTTCATTCACAAATCTTCTGGCGGCCCCTTGGCGACCAAAACAATGTCGGGACAGGAATTAGAAATAAAATACATAAGAATAAAATTAAAAAATAAAAAGACTGCCATAAAAAGTAAATTTAAAACACAAATTTTGGCATCGAAGCAAAAGCTTAATGTGGAATAGAGAATTACTTTGGGAATAATGAAAACCAGATACAATGATATCCAAAAGATTACATCAAGTGCTCTCTAATTACCAAGTACTTAATTGTTTAAACTTTAAGCTAAAATCATGAGGAATTATCATACTATCACCCCCACTATCAAGGTTATTTTCTTGGCTATTTTGTAACAAATTCATGACAAGATAATTGCCAGTCGTTTATCAACAAATTCCTACATTTTTTGTGTGTGTTTTATTTTGTATTTATTTATACATATGTAGTTATTACTGCTTGCCAATAAAAAAAGTGTAAGAGTATAATGTGCGAACTGGAAGGGGGGGATTATATGGGTTGCGGTAGTTTCGGTTCAGTTAATTGCATTCAGAGCCCCTTGAAGCCCCCGCCCGCCTCGGCCTTTTATGGATTTATAATTCCTGTGATTACGCCAGTGACCATGAACTGATAATAGGCATCCATAAGTAATGCGTATGACGCTATCGCAGCAAAAGTAATAGCAACAACGAAAGCAATATCGAAGGAGGAATGTTTGAATGTTTCATGGCGTGTTTTGGTTCTCTGATTTACTTTTTCATTTCCCCTGCTTATCGAACTGTA
>VNJV01003867.1:0-25028 GCA_008042635.1 Drosophila nikananu | reverse complement strand
GAAAAGTATTGTTCAAAATTGGATAAAAATTGAAAAAACTGCCTCAAAAAACATTAATTTTCGAGTATAAAATCTACTACTTATCACACGATATAGTATGACCACTTAATCGAAAGGTACTAAAATTACCTTTCATATAAAAAAAAAATTATGAAAATATCTCAACTTGTTCAAGAGTTATGATTTTTGTATAGCAAAAGTATCTAAGGCCCTACTGTGCGTCGGGGGACCCGATCTCTTTTGATTATGATGAAGGACATATTCAGGAACAACACCTCATACGCCAAACCCATAAGTCGGCGTAAGTTCGATTTTTTTTTTTTCCATCAAAGTTGAAAAATAGGTGAAAAATTAGTACTTTGGTAAAACAGGTGTGCCTGCATGTGCAACCAATATTATAATTTCATTCTACATTGGTTTTGACAAGATTTGATGGCCCTTTCGATAGAGCCCATAACTATGCCGGTCGGTGACATATTTTACCTAAAAATCGACTTCAAAGTCTGAATTTTTCGAAAAAACGACATGCTTTTTTTGCAACCCAAAAAAGGTTCAACTTTGAACATGTGTAACTTCTTTAATAATGAACCGATTTGAATAATTTTTTGGATCCAACCCTTTTGAACTATTACCTGTCGAATGCAATAAAAATTTTTACAATCCGTTGCAATGAAAAAGTTGATTTTTGCAACGTATCTGTATCTTTCCGGCCATAGTGCGTCCTGAGATCTGAGCTAGCTCGGCATTGCCCAAACCAGCAGTTCCGTTACAATTGCATTGTATCTTATCATCTATTTTGTAAAGCAGTTTGTTTACATGTTAAGTCTAAACCGTCTATGTAAATCTACATATGTAAACCCACTGTTATTTAACATAACATACCATCTGTAAAGTAAGTGATCTGCTCTCATTGCCCATCTGGCGAAGTGTGGCAGCACAGGCGAACGAGCGGGCAGGCGCACGCATCGGCTCCGAGCACAAAAAAAAAAATGTTTTCATAGTAGAAAACGCAACAAGGTAAGCAGCATTTATTTTATATAATTTATATTTCAGATGGTGAAAAACATCTACTTTTACGACGGATCCGCCAGGCGCGGATCATTCCGTGGACGGACGGGGCCGCTGATCATTTATAGGCCACGGGCGCGGTGTTTTCAGCGGCCCCAACCGCAGGCAGCGCTCCACGATGGCATACCAGGCCTCGCTGGAAACGGCGGCAGGAGCAGCAGCAGCCGCAGCAGCCAGAGCAGCAGGAGCAGTAAAAAATAAATAAAAAAATAATAAATAAAACATTTGTTTTTATAATTTATTATAGCCAGGGTGGGTAACTCGGTGGGTGCATATTTGTATGTAGTTGGTCTTGTCGCAGCAGCTTCAGCTGCTTCTGATTGCCCTCGAGGACATTGAGCTCCAGCGACTTTAGGTCCTCGTGGTGGAGGTGTCAACGGTGCGGCACAAGCGGGCTTGTGGCCCGAAATGGTCTTCTCAAACAGCCCATCGTAGGCGCCCTAGACTTTGATTAGTTGCTTAGAAACTTACCTATTCCTTCTGCAGGCCTCCGAAACATCTTTCCTCCATCGAATGCATCGAATGATCCGCAATTAAAACTATTATCGAGGAAGATTTTAGATATACCAGCGACATCCGTTGAATCTGAACGAATGTTCAGCAAAGCATGGCTAATAGTCTCTGATTTTTATTTTTTGATATATATTCTGTGAAAGAAAGTTTTGTATATTTTTGTGTAATATATTCTAAGAAAGAATATTTTTTTTTGTTTTATAAAAACAAAATATAACTTAATTTGAATGCAAGTAAACAAAAAGTTTTTGAATTGTATTTTAGAAAAAATTAAAAAAAAAAATTTTATCACTATCGCGATATATTGAATATTCTGCTCAAAAACATCGAATATGTCAACTATCGATATTTCCCAGCCCTAGTGAGTGCTGGACGCATAAAATCCGTACTTCCCTGTTACCGCTTACCACCTGCCGGTCGCTGAGTGGCGATCTACGGTAGTGATGCCGAAAACATCGATGTTTTCAACATCAAGGTTTTTCTTGGCGAAGTTTTCCGATGTTTTTGTTGATGTCGATGTTAGGCGATTCATCGATGTTTAATGTTCGATGTTGCATCACTAAGCCTTGATTGTGACAACCCCACCCCATTTTTTAACACCATGCAGCTAGGTCACCCCTATTAATCCACCGTGCACGGGAATGGACGAAGCGGTACCGGTAATTTTACCTATTCGTCCATTCCCGTGCATGGTGGTAAACAAATGGGGTGGTAAAATTTACCGATTCGTCCTCTCCCGTGCATGGTGGGGTAATCGAGGTTTTCTCTTGGCGATGTTTTCTGATGTTTTTCGATGTATTTTTAATCCCAAAGTTAAGCAATGCGATGTTATATTTTGCCAACAGCGACGACCATCAACATCGATGTTTTCGGTCGAATCTCCGGCCAGCCGCCTGTGCCCGCCGTCGGTGTGGAATCTGCCCTGCTCGCTCGTTCCAGTGGGACCCTTTGCGAGTGAATGTGGGCGCGCGCGCGGAAATCTGAATTCGAATTGGTTCCCGAATTTAGGAACTCACCGAAAATGGTAAAATGCGAAGCATAAACAAAACAAAACAAACACGTAAAAAAACCTATCTGGAAAAGCTAATAAATTCGGAGGGAATTATTAAATAATTATTGGGAATTGTTTGGATGGTGTATTTAGGAACAAGGCAACAATTTAAATCAAATTCTAAGGAGAAGCCCCCAAAAATTGCAAAACAAAAAAATAATAATAAAATAGCTAGGAAAATATAACAAATATACGTATATTTGTGCAATAGATTACAATGTTCAATTTGATTTCAACATTTATATAGTTTATTTACAAATAGAACGTTAAAGGGCCACCCGCCGTCAGAGAAGACCCACGCAAATATGTATAAACATCAAATAAAATACATTCGAAGGCCGCAATATATATATCTGGCCTAATAATGAAAATACGAATATTTATTAACGAAAACGGTTATATTTTTTCCAAATGTTCTCCATCAAGATTTATACACTTTTGCTCAAAGCTATTTTCGAAACACTTTTTCCACTCAGATTGAGACACCTCCAAAACATGGTTTTTGAATGCTTCAACAGCATCTTCTATCGACGAAAATCCTTGCCCACGCATTATTTTCTTGATGTGTGGGAATAAAAAGAAATCATTGGGTGCCAAGTCAGGGCTGTATGACCTATCAATTCGACGTTTTGGCCGGTCAAAAAGGCGCTGCATAGTGGTTGCGCCCATAGGCCAAAAATAAAAAACAAAAACTCGTCAAATTTTTGCGAAAAGTAACCAGATTGTCTCTAAAATGTCCAAATATTTTTATGGCAAAACCGTTTTGTCTTAAATCTGACGGAACCTTCTAAAAATAGAGAATAAAGCCAGAATAACTGTTCATTTTTGCAGCACAGCGGAGTTTTGATTGCTTTTCGTCACAACAACAGAAGTGAATTTCAAAGTAGTCAGACGGTCGATCTAGAGGTCCAATTTGTATTATTTAAAATGAATTTTAAAGTTTCAGGTATTTAATTTAATAAATTAAAATTTTGAAATTAATTGAATGGATTTATCATTTTTGGTGAATTTTTGATTGTCATACCTTTTTTGTGTATTATGTGAACGTAATTTTGCTAGTTGAATTTAACTTTTAGTAATGTTGCCCCCTGATCCCCCCTTAATGAGTTCTATCAGTGTATTTGTCAATGTTTCAGGAAAATAAAAATGGTAAGTCTTGCTGCGAATACTTGCAAACATTCGTGTAAACATTTGTAAACCTTAGGTGTCTTGCTGTCTTCAAGGTAAAAATTTCAACGAATTTTGCTGCTCATCGTATGTTTTTGTAATGTTTCTTTTGTAATCATCATTTGTGTTTGTCAATTATGTTTGTTGACAATTTTGATTGATCATTGTGCACGTCCTAGATCTTTGGTTCGCAGAACAGAGTTCGAATGCGGAAAGAACACGTAATGTGATTAGTTTTTAAACAGAAACCTAGCAAAAAACGTTGATGAAAAGATCTTTGAATTCGTCTTATCTCCACTTCATTCTTACAAACGCTTTTTTGAGTACATCTTGCACCTTTCCTACAAGTTGGAAATAAAAATGTGTCAGTCGAGATCAGCAGAACATAAGCTTAATGTACTGCAAAGAAAAGAACGAGTTCAAGCTGAATGTCGTGAAAAAATGGGAATCATTGTTGATTAACCAAGAGACGGAGGCAAAGGAACTTCCAACGATGGAAATACATCGAGGTAATTTTTTGGAAACCCCAGCTTGGCATCTGAGTTTGATGAAGAAGTCATAACCCGATGTGCAACGATATTACAAGCTTCAGCATCCGGAGATTCTATAAATGTTAAAAATTTCGAAAGCTATGCGTTGGCTACTGCTAAGCAGCTAATAACAAAATACTCATGGTATATTCTTCCAGCCACAGTGCATAAAATTTTAATTCACGGTGCGAAGGTGATAGACAATGCGTTGCTGTCAATTGGAGAGCTATCAGAAGAAGCTGCGGAGTCCAACATAAAGGAAATAAAGAAGTGCCGACTTCAACATACCCGAAAAATGTCTCGCATATTAACGAATACTGATTTAATGAATAAACTTATCTTGCGTTCTGACCCCTTTATAACAAGTCAAAGAAAACTACCAAAGAGGGATAAATCTAAACTTTTTTCATCGACATTTGATTTGTTAGATGATATTTGTTAAGTTTTTTCATCCAAATTAACATTTGTTTCAATTTTACTTTTATTAAAAAAAAAACATTTTTTCTTATATATTGTATAATTGAACGAACTGGAGATTTTTCATTTGTTTATACTTATGAGAGGGGGAGAGAGTGGGAGTAACACTTTCAAAAATTTATACAGCAAATAAATTAAATATTCTAAATATAATAGATGCCAATAATTAAATTTTAGCCCTGCAACTCTACTAGAAGTGTTTTTGCACATCATCGGCCTTTTAGCCATACTACGGGAGCTATAGGATATAGTCGTCCTATTTAGCCAATTTGTTTACTACATCTTTAAATATTTTTGTTTAGATTTTTGGTGAAAATTTCATAACGATATCTCAACGTGAACTATTTATGACCGCGGTTCCCTACAAGAGCACTGTGCGCTGGTTTGAGCCGATGTGCGAGAGCTCGCATTGTCATCGTGCACAATGATTCCTCTTCTCTTGTTCGTTTTTCGAATATATTCGAATATATTCGGAGATATATCTCCGAAGACTTAAGGCAAACAAATGGTGGTGTACCACTCAGAATTGACTGTCCTACGTTGCTCAAGCGGAACACATGACCGGTTTTGCCCAAGAATTAGGCGACCATTTGCTTTGAAGTGCTTCTTGGATTTGGCTCGTCTTAGACGATTGCAGTTTTGTTTCGGGCTCATACGCATAGATCCATGATTCGTCACCTGTGATGATCTTATCAACGTCTTTTGAAGCACCGCGTTCGTATTTTTCCAGCATTTTTTTACACCAATCCACACGATCCTTTTTTTGAGCGATTGCCAAATTGTGCGGGACCCAACGAGAACAATCCTTTTTTACGGCCAAGTGTTCACGCAATATCGGATGTATACTGGTGGGAGAAATGAAGGTATGTTACATGAAGGTCTTGTATTATCAGTTCACGTACGGCATCGATGTTTTCTGGCATAACGGCTGTTTTTGGACGTCCTTCACGGAATTCGTCTTTGAGCAAGCGTCGGCCACGATTGAATTCTTTGTACCAGTTTTTCACAGTGCTATAGGATGGAGCTTCATACAAGGATTTTAGTTCATCAATGAACTCTTGTCGTGATAATCCACGTCGAAAGTTGTGAAAAATTATCACACGAAAATGTTTACGAGTTAATTCCATTTTTTGGCCGAGATGAATTTTTTAGTCCACATTAAATAAACCAATTCACGATTAAATGGCAAAACGTTCTGAGTGATGTTAAGCCAATGGAAATATCAGATTGCACCTGGCAACACTTAGTGTTGCCTAGGTCAGAAATATATGTATATAGCAGCCCTCGTATAACATTTTATAAATAGATACAAAATACATAAATAAATTACACCAGATGTTTACTATGAGGATATTTTTGGGTATTTTCTATAGGTTTTCCCTGGGGTTTCCGCGGCGACTCAGGAGGTTTTCGGCGGCGACTCCACTGGGTTTCCACCCAAAAATCCACGCCAAATTTCGAATTCCACGACACTAACGGCGGATGTATTTCCAGAGGGAGGAGTTACGCCAGCTGGCAGGCCAGGTGGGACGCCTCGTCCAAAGGCCGTTGGACGCGCAGACTGATCCCCAGCATTGACGTCTGGATGGAGAGGAAACACGGTCAGGTGGATTTCTACCTGACCCAACTACTGAGTGGGCACGGATGCTTCAGGAGCTACCTGAAGAGATTCGGCCACGAGGAGGAGGACGGCTGCCCGGAGTGCGGATCCGGGATAACCGAGGACGCAAAGCACGTCATCTTCGAGTGTCGCCGATTCGACGAGGAGAGGAGCGCGCTGGAGGCGGTGGCAGGGTCGGCGATCACCGAGGACACGCTGGTGCCGCTGATGCTGGCGGACCCAAGGACGTGGGACGCGGCGGCTCAATTTTCAGCAAAGCTGATGAAGACGCTGAGGTCCCTGGAGAGGACCAGGAGCGAGGGGACGGGCTGAGCGGCCTTCCTTTGTGCGAAGCATTGCTTTGCGGCCGTACCGCACGAAGCAGGCCCTTGCCCCGTCACGCCACTAAACGGCGCGTTCTTGTATGTTGATGTTTCTTAGGTTAAATAAATAAACGAATATAAAAAAAACCTTACAATTTTTGTATGGAAATTCCAAGACAGTCCCCGGGACTGGCGTAGAATCGGCGCGGGGATTCAACGTGGAATATTTGTGGTACTGAAGGGAATTTAAAATTTTGTATATTTTATGGTTGACTGCTATATGAAACAGCACTGTCCGATTTTGATCAGACGGACAGACGAACATGGCTATATCGAATAGGAAGTTGATTCTGATCAAGATGTATATACTTCATAGAATCGAAAATGTCTCCTTCACTGCGTTGGAAACTTCTGACTAAAATTAGAATACCCTGCAAGTTTATAACACACTGATTCAAAATAAGTCCACGAAAAAAGCCCAAAAATTTGTTTGTTAAATTGCTCCATTGATTTTAAAATTAAGATTTTTAACACAAGGTCTTAAAATACACTCTTTAAATTTGTTTAGCTATAGGGACTTTTTTAATTTTGTATTCCTAACTGTAACACATAAGCTGCGAGCCACTGTAAGTTCGGGAATTAATATGAAAATTTAATAGGTTTAGCTAAAAGTAATGCAACTTTGTTAATCATATAACCATATACGTAGACCTCGGAATTTTCATATTTCCACATCTATAAGGGATAAGATATTCAATTCCGATAACACAAATATTTATTTCGATGAATAGAGACTTAAAGACGATATGCATATTTGAATAAAAAGCATATAATAAAATTTTGATATTTATATTGTTATATGCACTTATGAACATGGACCTATGTATATATGCAAATGCCATATGGTATTTAAGCACAATATACTTATCAAACGAAAGATATATATAAGATATAAGATATTCCGCTCCGTTCAAAAGATATTGCGATTCAATTTTTATTTTAAATTTTTAAAATAAAGTTGACATATAACAGTTATTTTCAATTTGTATGAATAAGTAAAAAAATATTTTAAAAATTGAAAAAACCAGTTATTACCAAACTTTTATATAAAAATTGAAAATTATTTGTCAACTTTTATTTAAAAAATTTAAAATAATAGTTAAATCGCAACTAAAAGCTATAAATTGGTAATAAAAGTTTATCTTGTTTTTGAAAACTCCTTTAAAAAATTCGGTATACCCAATTTTCCCATATTTTTATCTCCATTTTTTGGCCGTTACTTTTATTTTACCCATAACTGTTATTGGCGATCCCTGGTTTAAACACACAAATCGCACGAATACCGTTAGAATGACTTGAAGCAAAGAGTATAAAGTTATATTCATACTCTTTGCTTGGAGGTAAACTAATTTGTTCCTATTCGCAACATGTATGTACCTTCAACTTTTGAAAGAAAACTTGGTTCAGGCGCCGAGAAATTGGGCATAGAAGACACTTTTCGAATTCACCGGTATAATGACCCAAGCACCAATCGGCTCTTGTGCAAACCTGGTTGATCTGGATGTGCCTTAACATAGTAATTTCACCTGCCCAGTCACCAGAACAAAATGTTATAAAAAATTTGTTGGCAATTTTGGATCTGGCTATTCGCAACAGGTCAATTTCGAGTCAAAATCAGGACAAAACAGGCCTCTTCGAAGAATGAGCCAACATTCGAAAGGACACGTCGGAAAAGTTGGTTTCTTTGACAAAAACTATTTTTAAGTATGTCATTAAACAGCAGAAAGGCCACAAAAAATATTAAGTTGAATAAAAACTTAAGAATTTAAGATAAAGTTTCTTGCTCGAAATAAGCTGTGACATCAAAAAAGTCAATATTTTAAGAATTTTTAAGATTTAAGCGTTATTTAAAAGAGTTTAAAAATAATGAAGTGCTCTAATTATTGCCAAAAGTATTCTTAACATAACTGCATTTAAATTTTGTTGTTACCTCGTATAGTTGGGCAGCTATACGAGTTTTAATATCAAGTTTACCTCTGCACGAAATAAGCTGTGAGCCACTGTAAATTCCACAAACAAAAGAGTTGAGCTTTAAGCAACATTGCAAAAGTAGCAGTTAAATAGAATAAAACAACAATTACAACGAGGCGTCGAAGACGTTCGCCAAACGTGCTACAAAGAGACGATGCAATAAAATCTTATCTCTCATTCATTTATTATATTTGACTATGTGCATTTGCAGGGGCATAACAAAAAAGAGGCTCGCGACAAAGAAGGAAGGAGAAGAACCGTTCACCGATTTCTAGAAAATTCGCTGGTAACTAGATTTTTGTCGGTGCTGTTCGTTTCAGTGTCCGTTAGCAATACTTTTTCGGACCTAGTGCGGAAACTCCGATTACACGCCCTTATTTATCATTAGCGGACATTTTTCGGATCCATCCGCATTACGTCCGCTCTTTGTGTGCTGGGAATAGCAGTTGAGGTGGTAGGTGTTCCCGTACAACTTATCCTACTCTTATGACTAACAATAACAATTAAAGCGGTACGGTGCAGCGCCCACGTGCCGCATTGTCCTGTTGAAGAGGCTTGTTTTTAAAACATGCGTCTTCGTTCTCTGGCCCTTGTATGGCTTCGGTCAGGCCGTTTATTCGCAGCCGGGTACCTTGCAAATGAAGACGTTGCTAAGGAAAAACACGTGTTTGGCAAATTGCGGCTGCGACTTGAAGCTAAAGTGGCATACCGAGCAACATTTTGTGGCCACAACGCCGGGCCTATCTATTAATTGCCTGGTGACATTGACACCACCCGGTCGCTCTCCTTGCGCACCCGAATTGGCGCTGCTGCTTCCTCCGCTGAAGAGCGGCGGCGAAGCTGTGCGCCCCTCCACACCACTCCTAAGCTTCCGCATTTGCTGAGGATCCAGTTGCGGTGTTGCCTGACGTGGAGGAGGCGTCGGCTCGCGGAACGCCGATATCTTTATCCAAAAGATTAGTTTCCTGGGTCAATCCTCGACCTTCTCTATGCCCGTTGTTGTCTCTCTTGTTGTTGATGCGTGTCTTTTACTTTCGTTTACCAACCAAGGAGCTGAAGGTGAGCAACGAAAAGGAGGCGACCGAACGGGTATTCATCGTTTCCGCACGCGAAACGCTACAAGCACGCATTGAGGAGGCCAAGGGCAATCCCCCACATATGGGCGCCATTGCTGAGGGCTTCCAGATGCGCTACTTTGAGTTCCAGGACTTTTCACAGGGAACTGTCGAGCACCTTTCCCCGCTTGTGCCGCACCGTTGACACCGCCACCACGGACATGCACGAGGAGCTAAAGTCGCTGCAGCTCAATGTCCTCGAGGGCAATCAGAAGCAGCTTAAGCTACATACAAATATGTTGAAAAGCAGCCTAATTTAAATTTGTTTTTTTGAAAATGCAGCCACAGAGTTATTCACCCTGGCTATAAAAAATTATAACAAAAAATGTGTTTTTTTTATTTATTTTTATTTTATTTGTATCTTGTGGTTGATATAATGCCCTTGCAGCTGCTGCTGACATTCTTCCTGCTCCTGACGCCGCGGCGTGCCGTCTTTTTAGCTCCGCCATCACAGCCAGAAATACCACAATTTCTACCTAAATAAAAATCGAAAAAGTGAGAATTTGCGAATTTCTCCTTTAATAGCAGACCTACCAAAATCCTAAGAATGAAAACGTCGTTAATACGGCATGCATATTTCAACAATTTTTAAAATTGACAATAAGAAGCGGGTATGCATCGATAAGGAGCACCTTGCGGTTTTTTCGATGTAAATGAACCAGTGTTCATTAATGGGGTCGGAAAAGAGAAACACTTGAATTTCTCCAATACTGATGTATAAATGTCTTTTAAATTTAATTCGAAATTAGAGAATATTCTCCTCTTTCGTTTGAGATACCGTGCATATCTGCACACTCTCGACAAAGGATGTATGAATTTTTGGAAAGTTAGCGTCGAATTTATGCCTTGTTCGGTATCAGGGAAGCGTGACCAAATCGCCGTGGTATATGCAGTACAATTGCATAAAGTGAGAAATTGCAATTTCTCCTGATGGATTTTAATGAAGCGCTTACAAAACGGCTTAGGATTGCAATGTTTATGGGAAAATCCCTGTAGTTAATATTTAATAAGATAAATTCTTAATGTTTTTAAATCTGTTACGGCCTGCTTTTTGATGGGACAAAGCCGGTTATCATCAGGGCGGATTTTTCCCCTGTGCCCGCAGGTCGCACCATAAATTCCAATCGACATGGAATCCACAAAACAACAACAAACGACATATCAGGCGGGAAATACATCAAACAAGGAAATTCCAACTGAAATACGACAAAACTAACACGAACTTCGATCTCTTGAACGTGGGCTCGTGTGGTTGTTAACAACCCCTTTGACGCACCCTCCCTGCCTGAGATCCGGACTTGTTCCATTTTGGGATCTCCCTGGCATGTGTCCGTTGGCTTCTTCCAGGCTCATCCGCTCGTCTTGCCGTTGCAACACTGACACGCAAAAGTTTTCGTCCGGAGGACCGACACGCCTTCCGAGTGGCGGCAACGGGAGCCACCAAAGGCTTTAGAAATTTTTTTAATTTAAATTTAGTTTATTTATTTGTGTTTGTTTTTATTTATTTTCCATTTTTATTTATTTGTCTATTTATGTATTCGTTTATTTATTTTATTTTGCCATGTTCCTTAATTTATTCTCCATATTTATTCAATTATTTATGTGTTGTTTTATACTATTTTTAATATCAGTGGAACCCTAATTTTGTTTTACGTAATTCTTTTGATTCCTAATGCGGTCCCCAACGAATAGTCCCCCCCTTCTGAGCGCTCATACGGGTAGGAAGACCTTTCGAATTGTTTTTGGTGGGAAATTTAATTCATTAATTCAATTAATTATTATAGTTTGCGCTTGCTGGTTTTTGTTGAAGAAAATATGGGTATCTACCTAAAACAGAAAAGGGAGATTTTATAAGGCAAGATATTATTTGTTATTATAAGTACACATTAAAGAAACGGAATGAAATAATGAAACAAGAAGTAAATTTAATATGGGAAAGGAGGGTTAGGTTAAGTTAACTGTGTGTTAGATTAGTATATAGGGGCAGCTGCAAGATTTTTGCAAGCAGACTGCTAAGGTAGGGAGGGCAGGCAGCCGAGCTCCAACAAAAACAGGAGTCTCGCAAAATTGGCTGTTTAGTGAAGGTTCATGTAGTTTTGTTTAAATGTTATTTGTTAACAAACTGTGCAGTGTGTAGTGATGTATAATGTCCAGTCCTTTTGAAAAGGAGTGGATGTTCAAATAGCCCAAGCCGTTGGCTGCACGCGCAGGACCAATTGTGGTTATAAACAGACTCTAGCAATTTATCCTTATTATAATATTTACTTATACATATGTATATAAAAATTATATTAGTTAACATTTTCTTTCAAATTTTGTAGGCTTTCATCGCCCTGGGCCAAAGCAAATAATAACAACAAAGACGACTATTGCACGGGTATGTCCGTATAAATAAACATATATATTCAAGAAATCAATTGACCTTCATATTCCTTCAGATTTTCCTGCCTAAATGGAGCTCCAATGAGGATCGGGGGCTGAGACGAGACAAGATCGTCCTTGTCTTCTCGCGGATATCGTATGTTTATTTAGGATTTAGGTTTTAATTTGCTTGGACTCGCGCTTGGATTACATATATTGTTTTTATCTTTTTATAAATACATATGCGTGTGTTCTTATGGCATGTTAATAGTCACCAAAATAAATTAAAAAATAATTACACACAGACGAATAGAGGACATATTTTCACGAATAATTTTAGCACTGGCCCGTAATAAATAACACTTAAATAAATTAAACAAGTAGGAAAGCTACAGTCGTTCGTGAACGACTGTTATATACCATGTACCAAAATATATCGCCGCTTTTGCCTATTGCGACTTTTGCTTATTAGAGAAATGTAAACAAACTCGCTCTTTGCAAAACCACCACCATATCATGCACTTGCGTATGCAAGACAGAGACAGAGATAACCCCTCCTCTCTTTTTTGCGCACGGGACTTAGTTTCTTGCGCTCATCAGTTTTGTTGTTGTTTTTTGGGATGCACCTGTTGCTAGCTGCCAAATAGATAGCACACTGATAAGTAAATAACTTTTGTGTTTTTCACCCGTTCTTTACCAGATTTTCGGTATTGATACATGTTCTATATATGCATGCCTATGCACAAAAAGAAAGATATATTGTAAAATTTTGCGGCAGCAAAACGTTTTTATTGATTTGCGGGGAGTGGGAGGGAAATTTTTAAATCTGAAACAAACTTGATCTGCGTGCAAAACATTCCGACTTACATACCGAATTTGGTGGCTCTAGCTCTTATAGTTGCTGAGCTCTCGGCGTTTACACAGACGGACAGACAGACATGGCTATATCGACTTGGCTGTTGATGCTGATCAAGAATATATATACTTTATGGGGTCGGAAATGCTTCCTTCTGCCTGTTACATACATTTGCACGAAATTAATATACCTTTGTACCTACGGTACATGGTATAAAAATTAAGTTCAATAAATAAATATGGAATACGGTGGCTGTATCTATGTATAAATGTGGATTAAATAAATAACTATCCTAATTATTCTAAATTTTGGCCGAACTTCTCCCGGGCGGGTTTGCTCGCTTCCGAGGCTGAGGTTGGAATCGCTTCACAAGGCCACGGGTCCAAGAAAAAGGATGTCGGATCCAAGAAAAAGGTCTCACCGGGTCCAGAATGAGGATGTCCCGGGGCCGAGAAAATGCGTTTCCGCCCTTCTAAAACTCAGATATATTTTATTCCTAATTCTGTTCCCTTTTGGAACGGACTCACTTTTCTTTCCTTTCTCCTAGCTGGTATCTTTCTGTTCCTGCCTTCTTCTTCTCGTCGATCTCCGGATCGGGTTTTTCTCTCCTGAATAATTTCCCTACACCAAAAAAAAAAACACTAACGATTATATTGGAGCTTTCACCTCCAGAAGACTGACCGAACTCACTAGTTTATTTGCGCCACACATTTTTTTAATGGTTCCGTTGTCCGGTTCAGCAACTGGTTCTCTGCTGGTTTACATCTGGTTCCACTTTCATAGTTCGCGCCTCTATTATTAGGCCACAAACCCCGACCACTGTAATGCGATTTTCTCACTGTTTTGTTCAAATCGGATCACTACATCATATAGCAGCCATAGGAATATAAGTATATATAAATTCATTTAGTTCGGTCGAAACATTTTTGGCTTGCAACATTTCTCGTTCGCATCATTTTGCTTCGCAACATTTCTTATGTCAGTACCCGAGGAAACGAAAAAGTCAGAAGATTTTTCTTTTTCTTTTTACTTACTGCAAGGGTATTTAAACTTCGACATGCCGAAGTTAGCATCCTTTCTGGTTTTTAATAGATCCAATGTACATTGGGTTAATAGCCCGAAATTTTAACATAAACTCAAATTTTAAAGGTAGAGCATTGAAATTTGGCAAAAATATGTGAAAAATTATTATAGAATTTCGTTTTTTTTTCTTGGATATATCCACGCCTATAGTCTGTCCGCCCATATAACCGTACCAACATTATTTCTAGCTGAGCTAGGCTCTTGAAACTATTCAGAACATTTTTTTTATTATTATTGTAAAATAATAAATAATAATCAATCGGATCGGACTACTATATCATATAGCTGCCATAGGAACGATCGAAACCGAAATGTCTCTTTCTGCAATGGTATAAAAACTACTGCTAAACAATCCACATTTATTAAGGCAATTAGAGAGGAAGTCCTTTACTTAACTCTCTGTAGTATAAATATGTTGTCCGTTGTCTCAAACTGGCACGTTGCAAGTGAGATCACCATGTCAGATCACCAGCACATTAGATTTGATATAGGATGCGCCTTGGAGTGAAGCCTAGTTACTAGAAATCCCAAAAACACCAAACGCCTTTTTTCTTTTGAACTTGAGCAATCAGAGACTGCTCTACCTGTCCGATAATATCCATAGACGAGCTAGAGCATGAAGCTACTGTGCTTCATAATTCATTGAATCAGCATATAACACTAGCTGCGAACAGAAGGTTCGCAAGTTCAGAAGGGCTGTTTCCTGGTGGAATAAAAGCCTTGGCGATTTAAAAAAGACTGCGCGAAGGCTCTTTAATAAAGCGAAGAATGGGAGGGACACATAAGACTCCTACAAATCGGCTTTAAGAGCTGAGAAGGTCAAAGCGAGTTACGTGGCGTCAACACTGCGGGCAGATTTCATCTCTCTCAGCTGTCAGGCTACTAAAAGGCCTCTCCAAGGACCACTTGCACGGCATCTGTATACTGAAAAAGCCAGATGGAACTTACACGAACAACCCAAAGGAAACGAGCAGCCTACTCCTGGCTACTCACTTTCCTGGGTGCGTGGCAATGGAGGAACCAATCTCAGAAAGAGAGGCACCAACCTACCTCTCTGGGACTGGAGAATGTCCAAACCTGCGCGTATTTTTGGCAGACTCCAATTGGGCTGAGGTAAGGGAACCCCCCATCAGCCTATTCAAATCACCTAGGCCAGATGGAATTTACCCATGCTTGTTGCAGGAAGGACTGCACCAACTCGCACTCCCCCTGGTCCGTCTATTTAGAGCTAGTCTCTTGTCTGGACACATACCAAGCAAATGGGCTAAAGTGAAAGTTGTGTTTATTCCTAAGGCCTAAGTCATATACATACACCAATTATTATTAGCTTCCTATTCCTTAAAACTATGGAGAAAATAATCTACCAGCACATCAGGGAGGTGAATCTCAAGCATGTTCCCCTTAACAAGTACCAATATGCGTATCAAGCTGGTAAATCAACTGAGACTACCTTACAACAACTATTTAAAAGGCCATTGGCGCTCAACAAATAGCACTAGGTGCCTTTTTAGACATCTTAGGAGCTTTTGACAACACGTCATACGAGGCTATTCGTGCCTCTCTTGTACGTAAAAATGTCTCCACACCCATCATTAGGTGGATCCTGAAAATGCTTAAAATCAGAATCATAACTGTAGACCTTGGAGGAACCATGACCTCAATCACAGCCACAAGGGGGAGTACTATCTCCTCTCTTGTGAACTCTGGTCACCGACGAGCTACTTTATAAGCTCAACAACTCTGGGTTCCCCACTTAAGGCTACGGTGATGATCTAGTCATCTATATAGTGGGCTGGCATCAGCAAACCATTTTGGACTGCATGCAGCAAGCCCTAAATATAGCCAAAAGATGGTGTCAGGACAAAGGACTGTCCACAAACCCGTGAAAAACTGTTTTAGTCCCATTAACCAGGAAAACAACAAGAGCTCCCTAAATGGGTCCACCATTGACTTTTCAGCTGAAGCCAACTACCTAGGAGTCACACTTGACTCCAAACTCACCTGGAAAATACCATAAACAAAGCCACTCAAGCACACTTTGCTTGCAACTGGCTTTCTAAATCTAAATACATTCATCTCTTGCTTGGTGAACGAAATCTACCCAGAAGACAGCTGCGACTGCACTTTACTGCATAGGCATTACTGGACATGTCCCACTGCAGCACTAGGAGTCATAACTGGCATACCCCCCTTTACCCTGAAAAAGGAGACCTGCCTGGGGCACTTCGCCTTCAAAAAATCACCAACATAAAAAGTGGTGATCTTACAGGGCATCTTAGGGTTTTGAAACCCCAAATAAATGAACCCATTCTGCGCGAAACTGACAGAAACCAAAACTCGTTTTCCAAAGAAATTTCTCTGTAGTCTTGTACACTAGGAATGAATGGAAAACGAAATCAATATCTCTGACCAGTGGATCACAAACGTGGTACACTTAAGGGTCGAAGCTGGAAAACGGTGACACCGGATATTTGGTATTTTCGGACCAAGGTTCAACGAATCCATAGCCATGGGAAAGTCGCTAACCATTTTCCAAGCCAAGATACACGCCATAGAAGTCTGTGCTCGTGAATGCCTCCGAAGGAAAATGCACGGCGCACGGATTTACATCTTCTCTGACAGTCAGGCAGCGCTCATAGCGCTGAGTTCCCTTACGATCTCTTTCAGACTTGTAGAGAACTGTTTCCATCAGCTAAATGGCCTTGCCTCCAAAAACACCTTAACGGTGGGCTGAGTGCCAGAGCATGAAGGCCACATAAGAAACGAGGTGCTAGACTCCCTAGCTAAACGCAGGGCGATGACAACATTAATCGGCCCTGAACCGTTCAGTGACTATCAAAATGTCACAAAAGAGAAGAGCTCAGGGAATGGGAGGAAGAGGACATAAACCACCACTGGACTGAGAGTGCAGGGTTGAGACAAGCCAAACAATTTCTAGTCCCCCGGATGACGCGATCAAAACGCATTATAACATAACATAATATAGCATAACAAGCTACCGAACGGGTCACTGCAACCTTAGGAATCTGCTTAAGAAATTAAAACTTTTATAAATCGACACCTGCAGATTCTGTGAGATGGAGCAAGATACACATTCTATGTGAATGCCCCTCGGTAAGCAGACGTCGACTTCAACACCTACAGGACTTGGGAACATATAGACCCTACCTAAGTGCTCTCTTTTATTAGAAGCCTCGGTATAGAGGCTCTACCCTAATTCTACAGGCCGGCAGAAAAGATCTAACATCTGGTCGCCCTTGTAATCATAATAATAATAAAAATAAGATTTAAGTAATATTTAATTCATAAAGAAATAAACAAGCACAGCGCAGACTCAGACCTATAAAGACCTTTTCCGCGTGTTTATTCTATTATTTATCCTATCCCTGAGTACCGACCTGCTACTCCCTCTCCGTACCTAACTTAAAAATCGTCAGTAAATAGAATTCTGTCAGTTTCCAGTGATGTGGTCACCACAGCTAATGGAATAGGTTTATCAGTTACCGAATCGGTAAAAGAAGTAAGCCACTTAATGAACATTATATGATGTATATGCGGAATGCACTCTAAGTTCAATAAATGTTAGGTACTTATTAAGATTTTAATGCTGTTGTTTATTGATTAGGTGGTTACTGTTGGTTAGAAATACAAATTTCATTGCAAGCTCGGGCTTCAATTTAGTTCAGTTAACTCATCGAATCAGTTACGCTGGGCCGGGCAGTTCAACACCAAGTTGCGGGCTCGGCACTCTCCTGCCTCCGAGTCGAACCAGAGACCGGCACGACACTTGCGCAGCAGGCGGCGACCGGATCGGCACTCATAATACCTCCTGCAGTGGTTCGGGTCCTGGACAATGCTTCCCTCAGCGCGGCCAGCGCACATTGGGCTGGTTCCGATCACAGTAGGGGCGTTGTTGGCGGTGCTCGAGCCTGTGAAAAGATCCTTGATGTGAGCAAGGAAGCCTTCATTGGACTTTTGCGGAGCTGAACCACAATCCGGTGTGGTCGTTTCGTCGCAAGGTGGTGGAGTGGTGGTCTCAGGTTCGCAAGGTGGTGGAGTGGTCTTAGACTGGCATGGTGGTTTTGGTGTTTTGGTTGTCGTAGAACAGGTTGTTGTTGTTGTTGTTGTGGAACAAGTTGTTGTTGAGCAGGTTGTTGTTGTTGTTGTTGTAGAACAGGTTGTCGTTGTTGTTGTTGTGGAACAAGTGGTTGTTGTAGTTGTTGTTGAGCAGGTTGTCGTTGTTGTTGTTGTGGAACAAGTGGTTGTTGTAGTTGTTGTTGAGCAGGTTGTCGTTGTTGTTGTTGTGGAACAAGTGGTTGTTGTAGTTGTTGTTGAGCAGGTTGTCGTTGTTGTTGTTGTGGAACAAGTGGTTGTTGTAGTTGTTGTTGAGCAGGTTGTTGTTGTTGTTGTTGTGGAACAAGTTGTTGTTGTTGTTGTTGTGGAACAAGTGGTTGTTGTAGTTGTTGTTGAACAGGTTGTCGTTGTTGTTGTTGTGGAACAAGTGGTTGTCGTAGTTGTTGTTGAACAGGTGGTTGTCGTTGATGTAGTGTCCTCATCAGGCTGGCAAGGACTTTCCGGAACTGGCGTTACTGGTATCTCCGGGGTTGGAGGCTCATCAGGCTGGCAAGGACTGTCCGGAACTGGGGTTACTGGTTTTTCCGGAGTTTGGGGCTCATCAGGCTGGCAAGGACTGTCCGGAACAGGAGTAACTGGTTTTTCCGGAGTTTGGGGCTCATCAGGCTGGCAAGGACTCTCCGGTTCCGCTGGGGTTGGGGTTATAGGCTCTGCAGGCTGACAGGGTTCCTCCGGAGTAGGCGTGGGTGTTATTGTTTTACATGTTGTTGTGGTAGTCGTTGTAGAACAAGTGGTAGTCGTAGTTGTTGTGGTTGTAGTTGTAGTTGTAGTAGTGGTTGTCGTGGTTGTTGTAGTTGTTGTTGTTGTTGTAGTGGTTGTTGTAGTTGTAGTAGTGGTTGTTGTTGTTGTGGTTGTCGTGGTAGTGGTTGTTGTAGTTGTAGTAGTGGTTGTTGTTGTTGTGGTTGTCGTGGTAGTGGTTGTTGTAGTAGTAGTCGTTGTAGTTGTAGTAGTGGTTGTTGTGGTAGTGGTTGTTGTTGTAGTGGTTGTCGTGGTAGTGGTTGTTGTAGTAGTTGTTGAACAGGTGGTTGTCGTTGATGTAGTGTCCTCATCAGGCTGGCAAGGACTGTCCGGAACTGGCGTTACTGGTATCTCCGGGGTTGGAGGCTCATCAGGCTGGCAAGGACTTTCCGGAACTGGCGTTACTGGTATCTCCGGGGTTGGAGGCTCATCAGGCTGGCAAGGACTGTCCGGAACTGGGGTTACTGGTTTTTCCGGAGTTTGGGGCTCATCAGGCTGGCAAGGACTGTCCGGAACAGGAGTAACTGGTTTTTCCGGAGTTTGGGGCTCATCAGGCTGGCAAGGACTCTCCGGTTCCGCTGGGGTTGGGGTTATAGGCTCTGCAGGCTGACAGGGTTCCTCCGGAGTAGGCGTGGGTGTTATTGTTTTACATGTTGTTGTGGTAGTCGTTGTAGAACAAGTGGTAGTCGTAGTTGTTGTGGTTGTAGTTGTAGTTGTAGTAGTGGTTGTCGTGGTTGTTGTAGTTGTTGTTGTTGTTGTAGTGGTTGTTGTAGTTGTAGTAGTGGTTGTTGTTGTTGTGGTTGTCGTGGTAGTGGTTGTTGTAGTTGTAGTAGTGGTTGTTGTTGTTGTGGTTGTCGTGGTAGTGGTTGTTGTAGTAGTAGTCGTTGTAGTTGTAGTAGTGGTTGTTGTGGTAGTGGTTGTTGTTGTAGTGGTTGTCGTGGTAGTGGTTGTTGTAGTAGTTGTTGAACAGGTGGTTGTCGTTGATGTAGTGTCCTCATCAGGCTGGCAAGGACTGTCCGGAACTGGCGTTACTGGTATCTCCGGGGTTGGAGGCTCATCAGGCTGGCAAGGACTTTCCGGAACTGGCGTTACTGGTATCTCCGGGGTTGGAGGCTCATCAGGCTGGCAAGGACTGTCCGGAACTGGGGTTACTGGTTTTTCCGGAGTTTGGGGCTCATCAGGCTGGCAAGGACTGTCCGGAACAGGAGTAACTGGTTTTTCCGGAGTTTGGGGCTCATCAGGCTGGCAAGGACTCTCCGGTTCCGCTGGGGTTGGGGTTATAGGCTCTGCAGGCTGACAGGGTTCCTCCGGAGTAGGCGTGGGTGTTATTGTTTTACATGTTGTTGTGGTAGTCGTTGTAGAACAAGTGGTAGTCGTAGTTGTTGTGGTTGTAGTTGTAGTTGTAGTAGTGGTTGTCGTGGTTGTTGTTGTTGTTGTAGTGGTTGTTGTAGTTGTAGTAGTGGTTGTTGTTGTTGTTGTGGTTGTCGTGGTAGTGGTTGTTGTAGTAGTAGTCGTTGTTGTTGTTGTGGAACAAGTGGTTGTTGTAGTTGTTGTTGAACAGGTTGTCGTTGAAGTAGTGTCATCATCAGGCTGGCAAGGGATAGGAGTGGGTGTTGTCGTCGTAGTGTCTTTCTCACAAAGTGAGGGCGGAGTTGTTGTACGAACGCAAGGAGGCCTGGGAGTAGTGGCAAGGCATGGCTCCTTGGGAGCTTCTGGTTCAGGCCTGCTGATTCTGTGGGCAGATCCGGCGCTGACAGCAACCGATGCCACAAGGGCCAGAAGGAAGAGGCTTGCTGCAATGATAGTCGTTAGCGAGTGTAGGATGCTTAGTACTAAAAGGGAGGACTCTTACACAGATTCATTGCAAAAGGATAACTAACTACTGTTGGCTACTTTACCGCTTTTGCTTCAGTGCTCTGACAACTGACCGATCTGCTGTTTCTTTTATAGGCCTGCCGTACGGTGTTCAAGTGGTTGGCATGTTCTGGACCACTAAGATACAAGGAAGTTTTTTCCGATATCTTCTAACTAATTTAAAAAGTGCAGCTTCAACTGCTTACGACAATAGTGGTTCAAAAAGTTACCATGCTTTCTATACAATTTAAAATGATAATACCTACTCTCCATTAAAATAAGGGCATCACAATTGTGTTACAGCTTTTGTCGTCTGAGTATGAAAAAGACAACGGAGAATGAGTAAGATAATTATAATTTAAAATAATATGGAAAGCATTGCACAATCTAGCAACTTTTTGAACCACTATTGACGTAAGCAGTTGAAGTTGCACTTTGTAAATTAGTAAGAAGCTATCAGGAAAGTGACGTAACTTTCTTGTAACCTGGTTGCCCAGAACATACCAACCACTTGAACACCCCACAGCAGGCCTATAAAAAGAAGCTGCTGGTGGGTCAGTTGTCTAAGCAAAGTCGTCAATGAACAGCAACGATACACTAAGAAACATAAAAACATAATAGATATTTTATTTTACACTACAAACCTGTAAAACCCCAAAAGGGTAAAAATTGAACAAATCAGGCTGTTCTCAGCAGTTTGCTGTACTGTAACATATCACTAAGGGCTATGTGTAGCTATCGGACGACGAATGGAGGGGGGTAACTACTCTGGATAGCACGCGAAGGGGTCCGGCTATGGGGTTTGTCGGTATCTGGGAGTGAGAGTAAATAAAAGCGTTACCTATTCATCGAGTAAATAAAAGCGTTACCTATTCATCAAGTATTATATTCCTATTTTATTTTCGCGTGCTTTCGAATGAAAGACAAACACAGAACGGACGAGAGAAGAGAGAACAAAAAAGGAAGCTAACTTCGGCATGCCGAAGTTTAAATACCCTTGCAGTAAGTAAAAAGAAGAAGAAAAATCTTCTGACTTTTTCGTTTTCTCGGGTACTGACATAAGATAAATGTTGCGAACAAACTAAATGAATTAATATATATTCCTATGGCAGCTATATACCGAAAATTTTGGAATAATACAAAATGGCCATGTCTCAAATTTTATGAAAATATGTGGAAAATTGGCTTAGTTTGATTTTTTTCCTCAAAATTTTCCGATCGGTCCTATGACAGCTATATGATATAGTTATCCAATTTTGATCAAATTAAAACCGAAATTCTAGAATAATACAAAGTGCCCATATCTCAAATTTTATATTATATATTGTAAAAATTGGCTAAGTTATAATTTTTTTCATTAAAATTTACCGATCGTTCCTATGGCAGCTATATGATATAGTCGTCCGATGCAGCCCGTTCCGACATATGTAAACATAATAACAGTATATAACGTTTACGTCTGTATTCCAAAATACTTCTCATTTCACTTTAATTCAATCTAAGTTCTGTTCAATTTCAATCTCAATTCTTCGCCAAGCAGCCAAGACAACAACCGTTTAAATTATCTTCCACAAAGGTGGATCGTATGCTCAGCTGCTACCATCAAAAGTGGATCATGCTTACAAAAAGTGCAAGCAAAGCGCAAATAGGGCAAGGAGAGAAAAGAAAAACAACAAACTTGACGATCTTCGGGTTGTCTCTCACTTATGCTTGCGGGAAAGCGCTTTCTCGTTCATTCCCTGTAAATACACATTTCTTGGCAAAACCCATCTTTTAATGCAGGACAAACCACAACAATAATTACTGAATTATTTTTTTCCATTTCCATAATCTTCTTTAGTTCTAGTCTCAGCTCGCTGAAACGCAGCAATTAAATATTCTATTATTTTTTTTATTCTCTCGAATTTTCTTTCTTTTTCTTTAAAAGTAGCGAAACTAAGCGGAAGCTCTTCTCTTCCCTTTTCCTGTCTCTTAATCTTATTTTTTTCGATTACATTATAGGGCTTTGCCGTGAGCCAGAAAAGTAGAGAGAAAAGCTTAGAGGGAGCCGAAATTTGGCTTGGTTTAACTTAGCTCATTAATAAATTAAATAGAAAAACAAATTAAATACTCGGCTGCGGCCGATTTTCGCTGGCCAATCCTCTGGCGGCCAATCTGAAGTGATCAGGAACGTGGAGAGTCCGGTTTTCCCGGAGTTTTCCGAGTCAAGGTGCGAAGCTGAGGGCCTTGGCCTTAATTTAAATTTATAAAAAAAGTATATAGGCACAATTTAAAAATGTTGAAGTGCCCGGCTTTACGTCCGCTAACATTGGGCTTTTCCAATACAATAGCTTGAAGCTGCAGACAGCAGCTTAGCCGAGACACCGCCTGAGACGGCGTTGTCAGCAAACTGCATTTTGTAGAGTATCTCTCAGAGAGTTTGGGAGCGATACTCTTACCCTCCGTAACCATTCCACGACCTTGGCCTAGGTTCTTTTAGATCTATCCGCGAGATCTTTTCCTGGCCTACTTTTAGGCATCTGTATATGTATGTGCATTGCAGGCACCATCCATGGCGAGAAGGCTTATCCATCCCCCGCGAAAAAGAAGGCGGGGAAGGAAGGCAGGAAGAATCTCCCATCGATTATTATAAATATTTTTTCAAGGAAAACAAATCAATTAAATATTGTTAGAGTAACTTAATTTGTAATGTAATGTATATATTGGTATGCCTATGGTGTAGAATTATATGTAAAACCTGGTAAAGCTGCCACATAGGTAGCAGTAAACTTGTTTAATTCCAATTAATAAAGAAAAAAAACGCATCATCCAACAATACTAGCAGATCAGGAGAAGTTTGCTTGTCCCAGTTTAAATACCCTTGCAGTTAGTAGAAGAAGAAGAAGAGAAATGATCTGACGTTTTCGTTTTCTCGAGTACTGACATAAGACATATGTTGCGAAAGACAAATGTTGCGAACGAGAAATGTTGCGAGCGAAAGATGTTGCGAACAAACTAAATGAATTCTTATATGTATATAGTGACATATCCATAAGTCCCTTAGACTCATGTCCCTTAGACTTAAGCACGTGTCTACATAATCACACAACATGTATACCCAACACTACCCTACACTTTACAATCGTAAAACAACACACCCCATGCTACCCTTTGTTAATACCGGAATGTCATTCGAATCCTAAACACAAGGCCATATGGAAAAAACCCAGAAGCCGAATGCACGTAACCTAAGACTCCAGACACATAGACTAAACATTAATGCACGAGTCCTCACCCAATTGTCACACCACGTTCAAAGTTCGGACTCGCCAACTCGAAAACAAAAGATTTAAGTTACAAGATTGTGAAATCAAATTAAAGAGCAACTTGTATCCAAGAGCGAATGCACTTGAATCCAAGAGTAAGAGTAAAAGATAATTAGAACAAAGAACTCCAAAGCTCTCTCCAAATTCTCTTCAGGCCCTAAGTCTAAAGTCCACATCCCAAAAGCTCGAAACCGAGGCTTGAACGTTAATCAATCTAGATCAATAAGTTAAGTTCAGTTTGAGACTTGAAATTATTCAGTCGGTGTTCTTCAACATAAAAATATTGTAATTATTCAGTTAAATAAAATTTATATTTTTTTAACTTATGAATATTGCAAGTATTTAATTATATGTATATACCTATGGCACCCATATGATATAGTGGTGCGATTTGAATAAAATTAAAACCGAAATTCTGGAATAATACAAAATGGCCAAATCTCACATTTTATTCAAATATCGTAGAAATTGGCGAAGTTATAATTTTTATACCCTTGCAGGGTATTATAATTTTAGTCAGAAGTTTGCAACGCAGTGAAGGAGACATCTCCGACCCCATAAAGTATATATATTCTTGATCAGCATCAACAGCCGAGTCGATCTAGCCATGTCTGTCTGTCCGTCTGTCCGTCTGTCTGTCTGTCTGTCTGTCTGTCCGTTTCTACGCAAACTAGTCCCTCAGTTTTTAAGCTATCTGGATGAAACTTTGCAGATATGCTCCTATATGCTCTCACTGCTATATATGTCGGAACGAGCCGGATCGGCCGACTATATCATATAGCTATATAGGAAAGATCGGTAAATTTTAATGAAAAAAATTAT
>VNJV01003865.1:0-18370 GCA_008042635.1 Drosophila nikananu | reverse complement strand
GGGATCTGTCCGGGGCATTACGCTTTATTCGCCCACTCAGGTGGCCCTTGCACTGGCGCCCGTCGTTAAACAATGCCATGTGGGCTAAGTCGAGCGAGGCCATCACTTACTTTCACTTGAGACCAGGGCGGGGTCCGGTGGCCGGTGGCCGGTCGTGCGGTCGCAATTGATGCGTTCATGTGTGTGGCCGCGGCCGAGTGTCCTTGGGGCTCCTGCGGTGACCTTGCTGTGTGGCAGACATTGAGCCAGTCAGCGCCAAAACAATCATTTGCATTTCGCCTCCCCACGGACAATGTAATGGACGTCAGCTCATTTGCACAAATAAGCCATAACCACCGCACGGTATCGACGCCCATTTTCGGAGCTCCAGGACATCCCGTCCACTCAGCTCCGAGGAGCCAGGCGCAAGGAGCGACGTGCCGCTGCAATAACGGTAATGGCCGCGGTAACGACAACAGCAAACAACACAAATAATAATGATAATCATTTTGCGCGCACCGGAAGTATGCAAATATACGACGCGAAGGACGAACGACGACTGGACGCCAAGACGAAGGCGAACACAAGGATGCGGATATACGGGGACACAGGGATATGCGAATGTGCGGATATACGGCTGTTCGGATGTGGCAAGTTGCCCGGCAAAATAAAAAGAGAAAAGAAGGGAGGAAAACACGAAAAGCTGAAAACCCCTGGCCTTAACAGTTCGCCCTGAAAATTAAAAGTCCGCCGCGAATGAAGCGTTAATGAAGGCGATACACGGCTGGTAGGTAAACAGTTTTCGGGGCGACAGCATAAATATGAAAATGAGACCGCGGTCCCCTCTCGCACACACTATAGATGCTTACATATACATACATAAACCGCCGGCCTGGGTCTCCGCTTAATATGAAGCTTTCAGTGTCGTTGGCCAAGCCGTGAAATGAAAATAATAATCTCTTTGGCCAGGAAATGAAGGGAAATTCAACAGGAAACTTTTGTGACGTGCTGCAAACAGTCCGTGCAAACACCGACACACACACACACGGGTGTTTGTGTGTGTTTAAATTGTAAGGCCCAACACAAACACACCGCCGACCAACACTCGTGCAGGTGTTAAACTGCGCCGCGTCTCTTTGTTGGAGTTGCCAATGCAAATTACAGTCATTTGGCCCGATATTTTTTCCCTGGCATTTTATTTAAAAGCGCTGAAAAATGTATGCATTCTGCAAAGGGAGAAATTCTCGCCCTTTTTTTTCGCAAGTTCCTGGCCACTGTCAATGGCATTGTAGCTTGGCACGCACTCATGCACCGCAAAAAAATGCAATTACCTCTGACTAGGCCCCAAGTAAATTGTATTGTTTAGTTCTAAGAAATATTATTTTGGAATATAAGTTATGATATTAAAGGGATTTAGGAATATTTGTATTGGGTTTCTGTTTTTTCTCCTCGTGCACCTGTCGATGGCGCTCACCTGTTTGGCTGGCGGCCGCTCACTATCCCCAGGTGGGGCCATAAAACTTTATGCGCACTCATTATGCGCCCGACCACCCGAAACACTGCACCTCCGAGGACTGCCATTAGTATATAGTGCATAATTTTCGGGAGAGCCGACAATCTGTGCATGGGCGGCCCTAATTATCACCCCGGCAAGTGGATGGGCGATAATGGCTTGATTTCCAGGCCGGCGAAATAAGGTAAATGGGTATTAATTATTATTATTACGGCCGGTCCGAAGACACTCGGAAGTGGGTCTCGTTTTGTTACGTCTCGGATTGGCATTGCCATGGCACATGGCATTTTCGTGGAAGCCCCCGTGGTCCCCGCACTCGTCGGCGGTCGTTCAAGCGGAATTTGGCAAATGCCGAAAACTTCAAGGGTATTATATAAACGGTGGCCCTGGCCATGTCTTCTAAGCATATTTTGAGCGCCAAGCAAATCCACACCGCGCCGCCCCACTCCACTCCTGTATGCCTTAGCCATGAAAGTCACTTCCAAAGTTCAAGTCAATGTCGCAAAATGTTAACGGCGCGTTAATAATGCGATTAGTGGATGCTACAGACCCATTCCGATCCACCGACCCGGCGGCTCCCCCACCCCGGTTTTCGAAACCAACCCAGGATGTTTCCCCGGCGGAGTAGGAAAAACACATTTGAATGCGACCGCCCGGCCGGGGAAACATGGCGAAATTGGCTTTAATTGGTAAGAGCGGGATCGGAGTGGAGCCCGGGCCACAGAACATGGGTGCGGTGCTGCTCGTACCGCCTCCAGCCCGGCTTCCTCCCACGCTGGTGCTAATTAATAAATTTCTTGGGGATTTCTCGCTTCGTCTTTTTCGGGTTGCCTGCCATAATTATCGCATGGCAATTGCCCCGGGGACGCACAGCGTGCAAATGTCTATGCTAATATTCGAACGAACGAATATATTGTAGTAGGATGTGTACATAGCAGCCTACTCCTACATGATCCCGGCGAAATCCTCGCAAAGTGAAGCCTTCAATTACAGGCGGCGGTGTTGCTGTCGGCGCCAATCCCCTGGTAATAGGATATTTTCAATTTCCATTTGCCCGCACGTATATTTTGCAGTTTCGTATTTGTTTTAAGTTATGCGCCGCCGGCCCTCCGGGGGAATCGTTCATATTCCTGTTTTACCCGCCTTGCCCGATCCCTTGGAACATATTTCATTGATACGACGATGCTCCAGCGGAGCGGAGGCACAGCCAGGCAAACATGACAGTGAATATGTATTCGTAGTCGGCTACATCTGGCAGGGGAGCCCGAGACCGTGTAAGCCCGGAATATTGTCAACCCGCAGAGTGGAAGAGTGGAGAATAGCTGTCCCGGGTCGCCCTGGTCACGTAATTGAGCCTTACACCAGGGGGCCGGCGAGCCGCTTCCGCTGGCTGGGCAATAGAAAATGAATTGTATGCACGGAAATATGACAAACAATCAAAACGAATTCGGAAAAACCGCAACACAAACCAGCGAATGCGCCAGCTGAGCCAGAGATTTGTTTCCCCAGTAACCAGGAGCCAGGAGCAAAAGGGATTGGCACTCGCACTCGCAGAGGCAATGGCGCTGCCAGTAAATGAAAACGGAGGCGCGGTCGGCGAGAGGCTGGAAAAATCGCCTGGCACAAACGACGACGACTACGCGACGGAGTCTGATGGAAATTTATTGCCGGCAACACACCCAAAGGGATTCACAAATATAATACTACAGTGGGAGCGGATATAGCAGGAGCTGCTTGCCACTGAGAAAGTAGTTTAGGGATATAAATGTTTTATATAGATATTCTGTTTAAAGAAACCTGTTTAAAGGATAAGCTGAAGTGTATGGTTCTAAGAATAGTTCTTGTCACATTTACTTAACATGGGGAAAACAATGTCTTAGAACAGACTAAGTACTTCGGGCTTTAAATACAGATCGTTTAAAACAAACGATGTGTGGTTTTTAGGATTAATTATGTTTTAATAACTATAAAGTATTATAAGGAAAATATAGGCCATAATGATAGCCAATGAATTTATAATAAAACAATTACTTTTAACCATTAGTTGTAAATGTCTTTGTCTGTTCTCCTTCATAAGAAAAGAAAGCTTATGGGCAAAGGCGATTACTGAGTAAGATCCGAAATGTAATATATTTAAAACTTTTTAGTTATACAAACCCTTTTTAATGCCCCGGAAAGCGCTCTATATGGATTTTTTTTCCAGTGTGGGATCAGTAAATGGAGGCGAGGACTGCATACAAACACGTACTCCGTGTCAGGCCGTTTGCCAGCCCGGAGCCTCGATCCCCTCCCTACTGCAGCCCCCCGCTGCTGCGCTAACATGGCTCACAGTTTGAGAGGAAGAACGACGAATTGGCGGGTGGGAAAACTAACCCTATGAACAATTTCCCAAAAGCATCTGGAAAACATACAAAATGCGGTTTTAGCCGCTGAGAGAGCGTATCCGTACAGGGAGTTGGGGGCTGGCGCAAAAAATCTGTTGAAAAAATATATGACAGCCAGAACATGTTGCCCGCTGTCCCGCCGCCCTCCTCTCCCCCTGTGCCCCCCCTGCGCTGAGCCAAACTGAGCTGCAAGCACGCACTGTGCATATTTTGTTATGAAAATTTAAGTGAAATCACTAAAAATGCCAAACAAAACAGCCAGATATGCAAAAATGCAGTGTTAGTTGTGAGAGGGGCTGGCTGCAAAAGCTGGCGCTGGCAACCCTCGAGGCGGAAAACAGCTGTTGTTTGTGTTTGCTGCTGTCTGCTGATGATGCTGATGCAGCTCCGCTCCGGTCCCTGCTCCTGCTCCTGCTCCAGCTCCAGCTCCCGCTCCTGGTTTTCTGCCTCTGCAGTCTTATGAAAAATTGTTGTCAGTTTATAAAATGGTTGCTGGATGTGAGCCACTACTGCGCATCCTTCAAGTACATCACGTGCACCAGATTTTCAAACAGGCAACTGATGCGAGAAAATTGAGGCGGGCGGGGTGAGCGGGGGAGCCGGATCTGCCCATGAAAGTGGGTCAGAAGCGGAAAGTTTTGGCCAGCGGGCGGAGTGGAGCGGGGCGCTTGCAGTTTATGGCTCGTGTTACTCAATAAACATTTGTCAAGGCGATGCAACCTTCGCACCCATTCTCTCACCACCACTCCCTCCGAATGTCCCGCCAATTTGCTGCTATCAGAGCCAGCAGCATCCCTTTTCCATTCTTTATTTTCGAGCTCGAACTCGGATCCCTTTTCGGTGCGTTCCAATGTCAATTGTTACGTTTTATTGCCTCGTTCTTCGCACTTGGCACTGAGGGAAAATGATGACTAATTTAATGTTGAAACTTGCATTTAATTCGTTCGATGATGGAACAAGTACTCTAACATGATACAACAGTATTATAAAGTATTACACAATTCAGGGTAAATGTGAAACATATAATACATCGTGCTTAGGTAATCGTAACATAGACTGTGTGGCTTACTTTTTTAAATCAAAATTTGAAAAAGTTGGCTCAAAGAACTTCAGTGCATATTTTTTTCCGTGCACAGACCCAAAGAGAAAGCAAACGTAAAAGGTAGATGGCGAGGTAAGAAATTTATGATCAGTGACAAAAGCACATTCTCACCTTTGATATAGCTTTACTGCCTTTGCCCCTTTTTCCACTCTATATTGCAGATGTAGCTGGGATAAGAACAGGTCTGTCTTTGGTTTGTTCTGTTTTACTGTGCCCGCCCCTTTGCGGCTCTGTCGCAGGGTGGCTGTTGTTGTGGGAGGCGGTCTTGGGTGGGGAATGTTGGGTGTGTGGATGGTGGTAGCCCACTCTAAGCCCCGCCCACCTTGGAAAAGTCCGAATGCAGGAGCCGGGAGCGCCCGGTGCCACGCATCGATGGGTCTTTTATGCGCTCCGCAGTTTTTCGTTTATTTTTTCAGATTTTTTTGTGCTGTGGCCCTCAGCCGCATTTTTTGCACAGTGTTTGCCTTCGGATTTTTGCGATAATGGAGACAAATGTTGTGCTCTTAAATTTATCGATTGGTTGGCAAAAGTTACCAAAGGAAAATATAGCCCTGGATGGTGAATTTGTTTTTATGGGTGCGCTGCTGGCTGGTTGCGTATACGCCCCGTGGCCTCAATTCCTCCCGGCTTAAAGCTTGCTGCCGGAGCACCTGAGTTTTCAATTTATTTAATGTTTTCCTGGCCTAATAGCGGGAAGCAAATGGGAAGACAATGGACTTCGAGAACCTCGAAAGGCCAACACTTTTTGCCGTATTTTCGCCAGCTTTTCCTCGTCCTGGGACTAAAAACTGTGCAATTGAAAGTTCGACGCTTAAATGCAGCGACGGCAACTGCGTAAGTTCCCGCGGCCATAACGAGTTATTAATTTTGCGGCTTAGTGGGCGGCCCCCCACGCCGCGGCTTAGAGTAGTGCCTCAGCTGACCGCCACCCAAATGACCTCGTCCAGCGTCCGGTTTCCCCGCGAATTCTCCCTATCTCTGGTTAAGCTTTTACTGAACTTTTTTTGTTTAAGCGCCCTGCGCTGCCGGCTCCGGCATTAAACACCACAACGTGCTCGAGGACCCCGGCGCCTGGATTTATGCAGCGTTACATTGGCATTAAAATAGCAAAAAGGGATTACGGGGGAAGTGTGCCCGCTCTAGTATTTTATTGTATTTTTTACATTCTTTTTTATCCCCCGCCAGCGCTTTTGGCCCCGGCTGTAACTATATTGCCCCCTCTCACCATCTCTATTATGTAAAAACATAAATGCAACTTGCGTTGAGTGCTGCGCGAAATAAAAAGCGATGACGGCAATGCAATGTAGAAACAAATACACAGAGAAAAAGGAAGCTCTTTATATAATATATACTCTAACGCTATAATTTTATAGTAGTGGCAACGAGACTTTACTTCTTCCAGCAAACACCTTACTCTAATCATTGCTGATACTTGAATGAGCTTTATTTTTGCTCTGTGTACGGAATGAACAGTGCTATTGTTCGGGATCAGATGTGACTAGCACTACGCAGTACCTGGAGTATATTTGGACCCGGGAAGCGGGGCTGCGAATCACTTACCTCGATTTGAAATGGCGGCCTCGACGGCGCCACCGCCGCTTCCGCCGTGAGCGTGCAGCAGCCAGCCGAGGCTAATTACAATCAGAATGGGGCAATTCATTTTGAGCGCTGCGCGGTTGCCTTTCCTAAGGCCCCGAGCCGGGTTGGGTAGTGGGGAGTCGCCTGAACGTATGCTGCGCGAAATGATTCTCATTGTTCCGCGCCCGGCGGAGTTCGGAGCTCGGAGTGCTGCCTGCTTTCCTCTCGCTGCTTCCCCGTTGAGTTCAGTGGAGCTGCTCCTGCTTCTGGTTCCTTTGTGGGAGTGTGGCGCGCTTTAAGTTTTCATATGGCTAAGCGCCAGCATACTTTGCATAGTCGCTGTGCTGCTTTGTTTTATTTCCAGCACTCCAGTTTATTTTCGAGGGTTTTTTCCGCGAGCGGGCGAGCAGCTCTCTAATTAGAAATTGAGCGCGAGACCGCAAGCATACTTTGTGCGCTTTTCCCCTTGACAAATTGCGGCTGTGTGATGTGAAATATTTTCTAATTAATTTTTATTGCACAGCTCTTTGTCGTTGCGCCAGCCAGGCAACTAATTATCACTGTATGTATGCCACGTAAGTGTTCCGAGAATTGTTTGTGTCCGGGAGTCTGCAACGGAAATGTGGAAAACAAATAAATAATTATTATTTTTCAGTTGCAGTCGCGTGGAAAAGTTGGTTCGCCCCAATCAGGTTGCTGCGCTCCCTCCTGGCCGAAATAGAGGGAAAATGGTATAAAAAACTAAAACTCCTCCGGGCCTGTGCGATCTTTAAACCGAACTCTTCAGAAGTTTCAAGTGCAGCCCTCAGAAAATGGTTTTGGTTCTCAGAGCCGGCATTAAAGCGTTCGCTCGCAAGCGCCCCATAAGCCCGCACACATGCACCGAAATGCGTCTGCGAAACTTCACTGACACGCAAAATTACCCCACAAAGTGCAATTAGCACACAAGTTAAATTATAAAAGTTCCGTTTTTTAACCTTTTCCCTCAGTGCTCAGTGCTGATCCCCCACCCACTGCTCTCACACACACACATGCTCTTGAGCACACAAGTGCGATGAAAATTTCGACAATGGCCGGAAAGGGAAGGAGAGCGGAGAAAGCGGTGAAAGCGGAGAAAGCGGATAAAGGCAGGGAATAGAGTGGAGCAGGCGAGCCGGGTAAACAACACTTCAAGAGCAAAGTCCAAAGCCAAATAACAAATTGTTCCTAGGCAGGGAGCCCTGCGCCCCTGCCCCTTGTGCCATATTTAATGACAAAGTTTTGCATAATTTTATGAGTTTGCTGCGTTATCCTGGCCCCCTACACACACATGTGAGTCTGTGAGCGAGTCGGGTAAGCCGAAGAAAAATCAGCAAACGAAAAGTTCAAATTATTTCATTATCGCCTTCGTGCAGGGCAAACTATACGGAAAAAAGGAGTGCTCGAAACCCATAAAAACAAACTGCGGCCCGGCAGCAGGATGCTGATCAGTGGTCAGTGGAGAGGGACGCGACTACTCATGAAAAAATGAAGTTATAAATTTGGATTAACCCATGCAGCTGCCGCCGCCGCCGCCGCTGGCGAGTCACTTTCACTCCCGGCCGCAGCCTGAAAAGTCCATTAAAGGTCGCAGCCACGAAGGCAGAGGGAGAGAACGAAGGAGAGTGCGGAACCTGGTCCATAATTATCTATCGTTTTCATTATTACCCTGGGCATCCAGTGCCCCGCATCAAGTATACGCTACGTGGTGCGCTTATGTGCGGCTCATGTCCTGGAGGGGCAATAAAATATTTGTATCTATCCCGGACCGGACCGTACCCCAGGGCGGCCGGGCCAAGTCGAGGCGATGTAGGTCGCGTGGGCGGCGGCTCTACAAATCTGCGCCGGCCATATAATTACTCAAAAAGTTACCTACTGCCGGAGATCTCGGGGATTGGATAGCACGGCGGATAGGATAGCACAGCTTTTATGCGCGATGCCAGCAAAAGGCTTTTATCATGTAGGCGGTAAATAGCCGTAAATAAACAGGGCGGCGCATAAAACGGCAACAAAAGACGCGCCAGGACAGGCCCAGGTTGCCGCTGTTGTCATCGCCACCGCTGAATGGGCATTAACCGGAGAAGATGGGCACCGGAAAAAAAATATATAGCTTAGTAAAGCCCCTTTTATTATTATTATTATTTGTTCAGTAGTTAGCTAAACTTGTAACTTAATTCCAATTTGGTTATAAAGACTCAGTAAATACTTTAGCAGTTCATTAATATTTTTAAGAAAGACCAATATATTCTTTTAATTCTTTTATTCTCTCGACGATTTCAGTTTGTGGAAACTTTATTTATTTCAGTGCAGTGGCCGCTGTTAGCCACTGTTGTCGAGGACCAAGGTTATCGGTTTTATGGGGCTTTGGCCTACAGATTTTTATATGTGTGCCACATGCTGTGCGCTGCTCCCTTATTTATGACACCGCCGACCCAGCTTCGCATGGCGGCTACAAATTTCTGAAGACCTGCAATTTGATCTCGCTCGACGGTCGACGGTGGACGGTCGCTGGTCGCTTGGTCAGAGAGCTCTGGCTAAATGCTTTAACATTTTATCGGGCTCTTGTAGCGACGCTGCGATGGCTGCGGTCGCTTGGTGGCCGCCGTAAAAGTTTAATATTCTAATAAAGCGGATTTAATTATTTAAAAACAACATTTCCACGTCCGAACGCCGACGTTTTTAATTTTTACGCGCTCTGTTTCGCCGCCGCGTCGCAACTTGAGTCGACTTTCGCATTTCGCGCTCTGCCCCCCGCGGAGCCAGCTGCTGATGCTGATGCCTCGACTTTTGTCTAAATTGCACTTTGCGGTACAATTTCAAGCTGCAACTTTGCCAGAGCAAGTCGTAATTAGTTTTTGCTGGTTTGCTGTGAAACTGATTTTCGCCTGACGGGCGGAAAAGGGCACAGGCGGCGCCGAGGCGAAACTAAATCCGAGGAAAAGAAATAGCTACGTCTTTTGTCAGCCGCCGCTGCCTTCGGTTCCGCCCCTTGCGGTTGACTGGCAGAACTTTAAAATGGGTTAATTGCATTGTAAACTAAACGAACAAATGGCAAACAAGTGGCCCAAGTTGCAAGAGGGCAACAAGACAGCCGAGCAGCGGCAACAAACGACCCAGCTTGCTGCTGCGATTCGATTTGAGCTTTGGCTTATTTATAAATCTGCAATTTCATCCTCTCGCCGCTGTGTGGTTCATTCCATCAGCAGTCTCCCTTGGCAACAGGCGAGTGCGTAATTAAAGCCAGAGGAGAAGCCACATTCGAGGGCCACGACTGCGAGATACCTGCTACTTGAATTAAGGCTGAGAATCTCTACTAAAGATAAGAAAGATCATTAATTTTCTGAACAAAGTTCTTAAATAAATTCAGAATAAATAAGTGTAATTATTATATTATTTTATGTTCTATTTAATCTTTGTTAACAAGTTAAAAATTCTGAAGACCAATTATTTATTATATCTTGAGCAATTAATTGCGTTATAATTTATGGAAAATATATCCCTAAGCACTAGATAATTATCATGCAGGAATGAGAATGAGAAGCAAGAGCAGAGGGATGACAAGACTCTTTTCACACAACAACAGCGGCCACATGGAAACCCTCGGAGCGTATAATCAAAGCGTAGCTCAGAGCCAACATACAGTATCTAATAGAAACACACACTCGCTCACCCTTTTTTTCCCCCTGAGAGTTTTCATTCGGCGTTGGCACTGAATTATTCGCCATTCTGATGCTGGAGGGACGCCACATTGTCACCAAAATGATTAACAAGGCGGGGCACAATGTTGCCAACTTGGCGCACAAAGGCGGCTGCGAAAAAATATCCATAAAACCCCCAAAATACATGCACACGAAAGCCGCTGCGTGCAAAGTTCAAGCCGAGCACTTGCCACAAACTCCGACGGATTGACACGGCAACAATGTGGCAAGACGGCGGCCATGGCCGTCCTCCAACCCATCTGAAGCCCACACACGCACCAGCACCAGCATCCCCTCCACCTAATATGCAGTTGACAAGTTTTAATGAAAAAGAAGAGGAAAAATGGGACCAAGACGAACGACGCTGGGACAGAAGTAGTAGAGGAAGATCTGGATCCGGCCCGCTCGATAAAAGATTATTAAAATTTTCCAAACGAATGGCGAAAGTTCGCTGCAGCAGTTTGTCAAAGGTTCAAAGGTTATCTGCAGCCCACACACAAACACAGCCGGGCTTGCACTCACTCTGGGACCCTCTTGACGACCCTCGGCTCACGTGTGCGCGGTCTACAAAGTTGACAGACATTTTGCACAAGCAAAAGTCAAGCACCCATCTAGCACTCGACTTGAATGAATACTCCTGTTGGCAAACACCAGGATGGGATGGGATGGGATGGGATGGGATAGGATACGATAGGCCAGGACAGGGTAGGTCAGGTTAGGAGTATCTCCCGACCGCCGGGGCACGGCCTTAAGTTCTGCCTTATCTGGTCGCAGGCAGTGAAAATTAAATTCCGGGCCCACTGGACAGGCAGCCCGAATGCCCGTACATGAAATATGAAAGTAATCTCCGCATATATTAAGGCATTTGACGGCTGCTTTAATATGCAGCCAGGCATCGCAGCTCCTGGGTCCTTGATACTTTGCATTTTTGCTGAGGCAAACATAATTCGTCTATTATGCAGGCTGCCACAGAACGGCACCGAGCGGAGCAGTGTGGAGCAGGGCGGGGCACACATGGGGACTCGTGGGGACATGCAGCTGGGCCAGGCCGGGCCGGAGTTCATAGATCCTGGCTGGTATTCACTTGGCAATTACTGCTTTATTTATTATGCCGAAATGGATTATCCCGTTCGGGGCCCGGGGATGCAATTTCTGCTTGTGCTGCTATTTTGTGCCGTCAACATTTTTTCCTCCCCTTCGAAGGCCCTTTGTCCCGGGACCCCCCTTCTAACCCTTTCGCTCCCGATGCAAACTCTTGCATGGAAGAGCTCTGTGCAATAAGGCCTACGGCTGTCTCCTCCTCTACTCCTCTGTGCCAGTCTGTCAGTCGTGTGTCTAATCCATAGGAGCTGCACCGCTTAAATGCAAAATACTCCGGACAAATATTTTCAGAGCCCGCAATTAAATTAAACAAAAATAAGCCTTCGAATGGGAATTAAATGCGGGGCTTTGAACGCATTTTGGGGCAGTTTAAATTCAAATTCCAGCGTCGCATTGTTTAAACGCCGGTCTTTGGTGGCCTCTGGCTCTGGCGCACGGCGACATTTGTAACAAATTCGATGCACACCAAATCCATAAATCAAATCAATAAAATGACAGCATGAAAAATTGCAAACACAAAAAACCGCAGGCCAAACCATTATTTCGGAGTCAAAAACTCTGCAGCGAGAGGCGAAATGTCGCCATTTTTGCCATTTTTGGAACGCTAACATTGAAAGGCAAGGGAAAAAAGCCAGGGCCGTGCTGAATAAAAATCCACAACCGCATTTTGAATGGCAATCAGCAGTTAGAACAAAACCAAGGCAATAATAATAATAATAATAATAATAGAACAATACAGGGGCGATATGCAATGGAAGTTAACCTTTCGACACCTACAAATAAATAAATGGACGAGTAAATACTGTAAACAAGGCAGGAGCAAACAGAGAGCTCGAAAAAAAAGTGGGAGTGAACCGAGCAAACACAGAAAGGCCGTAACGCAACATGGAAAAGGTTCGGGAGGCTGGATCCGCAATCCTGGCAACGGGTCGTATGTGTAACGAATAAAATTGTTGACTATGCCATAAAGCGACAGCAGCAGGAGCAGCAGCTACAGCTACAACACCAGAAGGGGAAACAGGAGCAGTAATGTACGAGACAACGAGATTGAATGAAAATCCTCGTATGACATAAAAAATAATACGCAACATGCGAAAACAGACAAAAATGCACACACAACAAATGGGAAAACATCGCAGCGAAAGGATTCCGGGGCGTATTAGTTATATTTCCCTTCGCCAGTCCCGTCCCTGTCTATGTGTCAGTTCTCCCAGATTCCCGCGCTGGCGTCAGCTGGCCAGGATGAAGCCAAGTCGAAGTCATAGACGGATCCGAGCTAAATCCGGGGCGGGAACGAGAATGAGAGCCAAAGCCGAATGCTTCTGGCAGAAATGGCAATAATAATACGTTATTGGGAATATTGATTGCCTGTATTAGGGGGATCCCATCCGCAGCCAGACGCGAGCTAGGATTTCCTTCTTGGCCAGGAAATTCGCATGACGGCTTATGACGGGCACGCAAGCAGCCAGCAGCAGCAGCAGGTGTTCTTTGTTTAACGCCCAAATGACTTTCCAACTATCGGCTTCAGCCCAAAACCCAACACAAGCAAAAGAGGCAGAAGGAAGAGCCACTCGAGGCGCAGGTTTGGTGACATGCAACGATTCTGTCAACAGAAAAGCCAAGACAAAATCAAGTCAAACCATAACCGAGCCCAGCTGTGATTAATAAACAAATTGAAATACCTTTGGCTAAATAAAGACCCAGGCGGGCGAGCCGAAGACGCGACTCAATAAATCACTGGCTTATCCACTCCCTCGGCTGGGCCAAATCAATTATAGCCGAGCACACAAAAACATGGCCTTTACACAGCACCGAACACGGCTCGCAGCGGGCCACGGAGGCACGGCAGATAATTTATTGATTACCATTAACAAACAGCATGTCAAGTAAGTGTCATTAGAATGTCAACGCATGTTGACGGAGGCGATGGAAAGACCGCCCCCGGCACCGCCGCCACACCGCCTGGATGGCCATCCGGCTGACGGACAGGACAGGACCGCCTGACCCCCGGCCGTTGCCGTTGTCACGCTCATTAATTTGCGCGGTGTGTGCGAACAAGTTCATTTCGTTTGCAATTTCCTGCAGAAGGCGTTGGGTTACTGACCGCCGACGACTCTGCCGCCGCCTCCATCACAGTTGACAACGCAAATTGACCAAGTTGGCGGACGGACACGGACACGGACCGACCAAGAGGCCAGCTCGCCAGCTGTCTTTGGCGACAGGTCGAGACAAAAAGCACACAAAATACTGACAGTTTGACAAATTGTTTATGTAAATGGAAGTGCAAGTGGCTGAACACTGGGACACTGAACTGCGAAAAAATGGCCAAAGGAATAGCTTAGGCATATTGGCTTAGTGACACGTTTCCGTTCGAAGTTCTCGATTCGCCAGTTCCCCAGTTGGCAGTGCGCAGTACCCAGTTTCTCAGTTTCCAAGTTTCTCCAGTTCTCAGAGCCTCCCTTCAGCTGCCGGGATCCATTTCACGCTGCTCGGAGTAAACATCTAATTTACTGTTTGTGCTCTTTAATTGTTTGCCGTGCCCACGGGGACGGCAGAGTGCCCGAGATACGCCGACAGGCTGTGCTGTGAATGGTTTTGTCGGCCCCATAAATGACAACGACCTTCGCGGGGTTGGGTTGCCAGCTAAGACACCGCCCAGGCAATTAAAAATTGCTGTCTTGAAATTTCAACTGCGGCCGGCGTCTGGCCTGGAGCGGCTTCTATAGTTTAGCAGCTCAGCTCCTTCGTGGCGGGATACACAGGAAAAAATATGACTTGAGTGGGAAGTAAGCCTATAATAAAGGGTTTATTTAGTTAATTCTATTATATACTCAAATTGTAATTGTTAATTTACAACTAAATTCAAACTTAGAAAGGCAGTAGCTTTTCAAAAATGCATTCTGCCAGTGTAATCCTGGAAAACTGGTTTAACTTGGCTGCCTTCGGGCGGGCAGGCCGACTTCCTGGGCGTCGTCAGCAAAACGCTTTGCCAGCTTTCTTTTCCCGGCTAGTTTCCATTTGCTTTATGAATATGCGTGCACTTTGGGTGTGGGTGTCAGTATGAGTATGAGTGTGAGTCTGAGTGCGAGTGCGAGCGGACACAAAAGCTGTTGCTTGCTTTTCTGCTTAGGCGCTGGCTGAATGCCTTTCCGCCAGACTTGCCGAAGGCCAGAAACTTTTCCTTTTGAAAATACTTTGCTGTCCCCGGCACTCCGGCACTCCGGCTTTGCCTTTGGGCCCTTTGTGGGACGACTTAGTGATACATTTTTTGCCTCTTCCAAGCCGTTGGCCTGCTTTAGCGTTATTAACTCTAATTACCACATTAAACGCCAAAGTGTCTTAATATTCAATTATAAGTTTTTTTTTCTTCCTTCGACCGCACTCCATTCTGTCGCCCGTTTGCTAGCGTGTCCTGCGCTGTTTGCGGTGGACTATTGGAAAAGTTTTGCCGATATTCGGGCCATCTTCCGGCGAGGATATGTGCGGGCGCCACACGCGCCCTTTGTGACCTGCTGCTGGTGGCTTTAATGAAGTCTGAGTGCTTACAAATTATTTCACCAAATGTGTTTAGTGTTTAGATTGCTTTTGATTTTGTTTGGTAAAAGTTGGACGACGTTAGTCCTAATGTATGACATCCAGGTGACGGCTTCCCTCGGCCTGGAATCGAATCGATGAAATAAATTGCACATATTGACTTTTTCCGAACTCCTCCACTGGCAATTAACTCTGGCTAATGGCATGAGCCGTTTGTCAGTTGGATAAGGGGGTACACAGAGAAAAGTGCAGAGTGACTTTATTTGCATTACAATTCTTTTATGATGGGTTTAATTTGAGATAAGAATACGAAATAATACATAGATACCAACAAAATAGGTATTAGGGATTTATTAATAGTTTCAAAGTCAATAAATTTGGTATAGGAAAGTATATTTAATTATAATTTATATTGCACATTTTCGCCCCAGTGTACACCTTGCACACGAGTGTAATTTGAGACCGCCGATGGCTTCATCAGGGAAATGCCATGTGCCGCGCACAAAAAGCCACACTCACATGACAGCAACTCAATAAACTAATGAATGCTTATAAAGTCAGCACCGTTGACAGAATTTTAATTAAAGAATCGTGAAGCGCTAATTTAGCATATTAATAACGTCGACAGGACTACGAGTACATGACACGCCATAGAGGAAATGTCACAAAGGATAGCTGTAGATGGGAACTGGATGGAGCTGGATGGAGCTGGAGCTAGAGCCGGAGAGTAGGGAGCTGAAAACTGAAACAGAGACTGTGGCGGAATGTGGGTTCTGCAGCTGGCACACACAAAGGCAATAAATAAAACAGTAGCAAGAGTCGTCGCCTCCGCTGCCATTTAAGTAGTTGAAATTAATTTCAATTCAGCCCGCACATGTCCCGCCGGCACAAATCCTGGCAGGGAGAGTGCAGGGAGGAGGGCAGCGCGCCCGTCTCTTTGGAGTATTTTATTCCGACGGCACACGTTGCAGACATAAAAGTCGCCGCGCTGCTAAATTATAATATCAATTATTTCGCAGCACAAAACAGAGAGCACATGGGAGCCGTGGGTGGCAGCCAAAGGAGGAGCCGGGGCTCTTCACGTGCAGGCATCTGGCGACGGAAAATGGTTAACTGTTTGCGAGTACTACAGGTACTACAGGTAGGGAGTGTATATAAAGGCCACCCAGCCGGAGGCTGCAGTAATTACCGCTCGGCATGCAAATGGCAGCTAACTAGCGAAGTCAGTTGGGCAAACAGGGTGACAGCTCCGCGCCCACTCGTCGCTCGTCACTCGCCTTCTTGACTCACGCCCCATTTTGTTCCGTTGTGACGGCTTTTCAATTATGCGCTATCAATTAGCCAGCCCACAAGCCACTTACTGGCGGCCCATTAGCTCTGCCTTGAGTCCACAAATCAAGTTTGGTTGGCATTACGGCAGAGATGCCGCACTGAAAGAATGTTTTGTATTTAATTTCCTTTCTACTACACAGTGGCTTGCGAGTTAACTTTAAGTCTTGGCAAGCAATCCAGTTAATATTATAACTATCCCAATTAAAGTCATTTTCCGCAGTGTGTGGCTGCATAAAATCAACTAGAATTTCCCTGGAAGTTGTTGAAATTCAAAGAGCATGTCAAAGCCATACTTGCCTAGGGCACTCTGTCCGGTCTTTGGATTCATTGCGCACCAACGCCTTAGAAGGCCGAGGAGCTTTGCAACTTTAATTTAAGCATAACACAACGTTTTCCCTGCCATGGGAAACTCATTAAATCAATTTCACACCAGACTGAAAGCCATACCAGTTAGCACTTTTCAGGGCCGATAAAAAATGCCCAGCTTGGCCAGGACACGCTCTTGCTCCTGCCCAAAATGCGCGTCAAAAGCCGCTCCAGATGAGTAGGCTCTGAGGAGAGGAGTCCCACCAAAAAACCCGACCGCTGGTGGCCTGCCATTGTTTGGGAAAATGCTTTTCGCAGCCTTTGTTTTCATTTGGTTCCCTCGTTCGGGTGCGCCTGCCGGGGTCCCTTTTCTTTATTTCTGCGCCCAGCCAGAGAAATTGTTTCTGCGTGATTGAGGTTTTCCGGCAGACCTTTTCTTCATTTCGCAGCTGCTTAGCTTCGTGAGAGCCCCCGAATTTTCGGGGGCCGAGAGAAGGGGAAAAGGAGGTCAGTGTTTAAAGGGCCAGTGCAGCTGGGAAAAATGTCTCTGTGGCCACAATTCATGAAACTTGCAACTGCCAGCCCTACTGCCCTACTGGCTATTTTTAATATTTTGATTAATTTGGGCTTCCCTTTGTGTGCCTTCCCACGACAAAGATGTTTGGCCACAAAGTGAAAACTGTTATCGGCTCTTGATCTTTTTCAAACACACAATGGCGAACCCTTTTTCGCCAGCCAAGATAACGTTATTCTTGTTCGGCCGAATAAAAAAGAAACAACTTGGTCTGGTGAGAATCCAACAAAAGCCAACGGAGACCGAAAAGAATGAACCTTCTTCACCTGGCTGGCGGCGGCACCCTCAAAAGTGCTAATGGTGAAATTCGGAGATCAGGGCCAAAAATAAGGGAAATAATCTAAATGCAAATAAAACTATTTTCATGTCACAACAATGCCTTAAACAAAGGCCAACCGAGGGGCCGAAAGTAAATTCAGGACGCCGAAGAGTATGCAGCAGAAAGGAAGGCAAAATAAATACCGGGAAGCAATGGCACACATTTTGAATACATTTATTTGCGCATTTAGAAATGCAAACAGCGGCAAAGGACGCACGAACAGCCCGGCAAGAAATGCCAGGGAACGGAGACCCTTTTGCGGAGCCAAAGTTGGCTAAAAGGATTCCTTCGAGGGACTTCTCCCCCGACAGCAGCCGGCAGCCGGCTTCAAAGTGAGTGAAATGTGTAACCCTTGCAATGATTTGTTAAATTACAAGCAAAGTTTTAAGCGAGGGGAGCGACGCTGCGAGTAATTAGTGAAAGCCTTGGCTATGGCAATGAAAAATTGCCTGAAATTGGGCGTGAAAATGGCGCAGAACCCAGAGCTAGGGGCAGCTCTTCTGCGTTGTTTAGAGCGGAGCCATTCCCGTCGCACAAAAGTCACATTAACTCGCCGGGTGCGCTCCTGGCTCCATTAGCGTTGCGCTCTATCAAGATCATGTTCTCATTTTTTTCCTCACAGCACTCGTAAGCCATTACAAATGCAGATAATTAGAGTTTTAATGTGTGCCGTGCATTCCTTTGAATACATTTTGCCGTAGAGGAGGGAAAAGCAGGCCAAGGGGAGGAGCTCCAAGGCAAATTAATGAAAGTAGTAGTATAATAACCGGACTAGCGGGACCTTTGATGTCGGCAAAGGGTAATAAAAAATGCAATTAATGGGTTAGCTGTCAAAACTAGAGTAATAAAAGATGATATTAATTAGGGTAAGATGTCCCCTGTCAACACAAGGGGATAAAAGATATGAAATTAATTAGGGTCACGCCATGTAA
>VNJV01003862.1:0-10765 GCA_008042635.1 Drosophila nikananu | reverse complement strand
GCCTCCAACATTTGCTCGGACGAATCCCTCGGCCGACTTCATGTCCCGCATCTCCAGCGTCCCCAGTCCGCAGAGCCACAGGGCCGCCCTGCTTGAGCAGTCCGTTGCCCAGTCGCCGCTGCTGCCTACCCTGTAGGGTTCGCTGAGGACTGCCACCTCCGAGCCAAGCTCGCGAACCGTCTGCGCCAGGAGATCCTGCGCCGCTCTGCAGTGATTCAGGTTCAGCTGGATCAACTTCATCTGGTTGGGTCGTTCCCGTTCCCGCTGCCTGCGGCTGGGCATCCTTTGCCGCCTGCCTGGTGCCTCGTGTCCTTCTTTCCGGCCGCTGAGCAGATGAAGCATGATGCCTCCTGGCTGCACTCTGCTGCCCTGTGACCTGGCTTGCCGCATTTGATACAGCAGCCGCTCCTGTCCACTGGGCTCTTGCAGTGGACCGCAATATGCCCCAGTTCCAGACATCTGAAGCACCTCGGTGGGCCTAGCCTCTCCCGGATCCTGCATATGGTCCACCCGATCCGAACTTCCCCACGGTGGAGGACAATTTTGCCCAAGGAGACTGGCAGACTAATCACCGCCGATTGGGTCTCAGCGTGTCCACGCCGCATGCTACGAACCTTCACCCGGTCCGCCTCGAACTTGAATTGAACCGGATCTCTAAAACTAGCACCTTCGAGTCCTCCGTCGTGCTGCGCACTGACGCTGCATCGCCTAGAACCTTTTCTATTGACTCCTTCATGGATTCAGCGCTCTCGGCGCTGCCTTTGGCCACTTCGAGGAGCAGGTTTCCGTTGGCGGTGCGGCGAACTTTGGAAACGCTGCATCCCAGGTCCGATGGCGGTGCGGCGAACTTTGGAAACGCTGCATCCCAGGTCCGACAGCACTTCGCTGTATGATTTCCCACGCGCCTGCACGATAACGGCGTCGGGACGAGTACGCCGCGCTGCCTTAGGTTTTTTGCCGACCACTTTCCATTCGGTCTCAGTGCTCCCAAGACTCTCGGGCTCCCTGGCGGTTGCTAGCGTCGCCGCATCTTCCCGGGCTGCCATTCGGGGTTTGACCCGCGGCCTCTTGGGCGCTTTTCCGCTTTTCCGCTGCGGAGCACGATTTGTTGGGGTCTCTGGCGCAGATGAACCCTGCTCGAGCTGCTGGCTTAACCTCCGCCAAGGCTCCGTTTGAGCTGCAGCCTCCTTCTTCCACACCGTTAGTGTCTGCTGCGCTTTATCCTCGCTCTGCATGCTCTGATCGCACTTGGAGCACGATGTGGCAGCGACCTGTCTCTCCTGGCTGCCGCCGTCGCCCTTGGCGGCCGCTAGGCTCGCACTGAGAATGCTTGCATGGAGTGCCGTCATCTTGGCGAACATTTCCCTCGTGGCGATGGTGATGTGGCGCAAGGACCTGTCCATCATTTTGGCTGACACCTCCTGCAGCATGCTCCCCAGCTCCTGGAGATCCTCCAGACACGCTGCCTCCCGAGATGCCTTGCTCTTTTTTGCCGGCGTCGTTCTCTGCGAACTAGCCGGACTGGCAGGGTCTCGCGACCTCTTGGGAGTAGGCGTTGAGCCCTTTCCCGAGATCTGCACATCCTCCAGCGTTCCGCGCAGTGGGGGCGATCGGGACAGCTTGCTGCTCCTCTTAAACGCCGCTTCGACCTCTTCCCTCGGTTGGCATGGCGACCTCTCTAGTGTCGACCCGCACGCGAAGGGGTTTCCCTCGTCCATAGCCGACTTAACGGCCTGCACAGGGCTCCCACGTTGGCCAAGGATTTCCCCCTAGCTCTACGAAGGGGGTTATACCGTCCCTTCTCGGTCCCCGACGTCCCTTGTTTGGGACACCTCCAAAGCGGGGGATCTGAAGTTGGTCGGGACCGTGACCTTTTCCCGCTTGCCAGCTGCGCAGCCGTGCACGGCCTCTGGGATATATTACAGTATTTAAAATAAATATTTAATTAAATATTTAAAATAAATATTTAAATAAATAGTTAAATATTTAAAAAAATAAATATTTAAATCGCGCTGGGGCGGGAAAGCTTAACCTCGCTCGTTTGACAACACTAGTAAGGTTGTGCTGTTAAGCGTTGCTGTTAAGCGCTGCTGTTACAAGCCCACTCCGCCGACGTTGTACAACACTGTGATCGAGATGCGATCAGCTGTGTTTACGTGCCAAAACAACGCGGGGAAATGGCTTGTGGAAGGTCGACAACAGAAAAGAAGAGTGGAAAGTGAATGTGAGAGCGAGGGGGGGAGAGAGTACCCCCTTCCCTTGCCTTAAGGCCCCTGTGATGGAGCAAGTGCCCGGGCCTTCGGTGACCGGAAAGTCTGCCTGGCCGATCCAGGGACAAAGTAGGTACGTACCAGCGTCCCGAGGAGTCTCACACTGAACTGCCTTATCCTTTCAGCCTTATTGGACGGTTAAGACGCCTTGAAAAAGGATGATCAGGTGGAGCGCGGCAAAAACACGACCTTTCACTTCAACACTCCACTTCAATCTCCAGGTCGCATGACCTACGACAAGCTGTGGGTAAGCGAAAGAGCGCGAGATCACGCCAGCAAACCAACCCCGAAAATTGGCAGGCGCCCATAAGAGCGAGTGAGAGGGGACGATCGCGCCAGAAATTTCTGGAAGAAGTTAGAAGTGTATCGAAGCTGAGCGGAGTTGAGGTTTTGAGGAGGAATGACGACGTGGAAAAAACGGAGAGAGTGCCTGGAGAAATGTCCGGACTTCCTTAACAAAAACTTGAAAGCAAAAATATAAGGCCGGTAAGTGCCACCTTATGCAACGAGGAAATCCCCAAAAAACCAAGCAGGAGGAGATCGTGGATTTTGCATCGAGGGAGGAGTCGGAGATGCCCGACCCAGGACCAGCGGCTGAGCAAGGTCGTCTCCAAAACCAGAGCGTTTGTGCATGCGGGAGCGAGACGGGTGAGTGATAAACGGTGAGCCGCAACGAGGTGGCTTCGAGTCCGGCTAAAAAGGCCGCGGAAAAAAATATTAAATAAATAAATTATTATAAAAATAAATAAAACCATTTTTAATAATTTAACTCACACAAGCGTACACTGGGAGACTAAAAAATCTGAATATATTTCTGATCTTTGTCTGGGGCCAGGCACGACCGAATCAGAGGTCGATTGACGCTGATGATAGTTCCCGAGTTTCGAATCAGGGGTCGTTTGACGCTGACGTGAAAAGTGGAGTCGGAAATATTTACCATGAGCAAGGCTACGACAGTAGCCCGGGACGACGAGACCCAGGCATTAGCTGTAGGGAAATTTGAGGAAGAGCTGCATCAAAGCTTTTATCGCATGATACAAATAAAAAGCAGACGGTGGAAGCAGATGCATCAGTTCTAGCGGAAAAACTGGGGGCAATGTTGGGCGAAATGGTTGTACATTCACCAACACGAAGAGCAACAACACAAAGGTGATCCCCCACGTCACCCAGGGGACGATCGATTCGCTGATCGCCATGAAGGAGCCGCAGCTCGAAATCTGTGCTGCGCTGGCCGACAGCCACACCAATGACGTCACAGCGCGAGTTAGCAGACCTCGCCCTCGCTGGTTGGCACGATCCCTAGAGGATCATGCGAAAGTAGGTTTGCAAATACGGCCTGTCAGCAGGTCAAGGCAAACCGAACCCCAAGACTTCCCAGTCCAGAGCTGAGAGCAGCGTACGCAAAGAGGAAGGAGCACCTCGCAATACGATGCCCAGGAAGCAGCGATCTGATGCAGTGAAAGATCCTACGCAGATATGCTGAGGATCGTCAAAACGGAGCTCTCACTCCAGGGAAGCAGCGCACGCCACCCTAAGCAGGACCTGCCCTAAGAACCGGAAGGCCATCCAAAATTTGCAGAATGGTTAGGGCCTCCAGCTTAATTTAAATCACTTCAGAGCTGTACAAAATTTGCGGAGAAAATTGAAGTTGCTGTATTGAGCGAACCGTACAAGCCAAAGCAGAGGGAGTATGGCAACAGAGCGCGGATGGAGGCGCAGCCATCTGGAGCTGCGGGCAGTCCCCCGGACACCTTTCTCTGTGGGCGTCGAGATCTGAATACGCCAGGTCCAAGGTCCATGCAACCACCGTCTATAGTTGCTACCTAGCATGCATATTGATGCCTACAGCGACATAGTGCTGGAAATCGCCCAAGACGCCCGTGGACGATCCCCGGAATTAATTGCTAGGGACAAATGCACGTTCAGCAAGGCAGCCAGTGATTCAGTTGACATAACCTTAGCCAGGCCGGAGCTCTCGCGGAACAGCCACTGGGAAGTTGCGGACTTGCTCACATACAACGACCATGCAGCGATAATTCCCTAGATGATGCGCAGCCGGCAAGGCCCAGCTAACCGACAGCCTGCTTATAGGGTACACACCCTTAATGTAGAGGGTCTCCTAGCCAGTATAGACGCCAACGAAATCGCTGGCTATGCGAACACATGCACAGCTGGACTAGCTGCGAGAATTAAGACTGCTTTCAATGCCGCTATGGCGAACTCCATTAGAGGAAACGGCAAGCGGCCGTTCCGGGTCCTTGGTGGAACCAACGCAAGCGCTATTCGATGATCGCTACAAGGAGGCTCTCAATCGTGTAAGAACAGGTGCTTCCAGGAGCTGTGTGACGCAGCTGACCAGGATCCATTCGGCTCGGCCAACAAGTAACCCATGGGCAAGTTCTACAAGCCGCTGACCCCAACCTCCCAAGAACAACTCGGAGCAATCGTCTCCATGCTGTGCCCTGCGCAGCCGCCACTAATGCTGCCAAACATAAATACGAGTGATGGGATCCACATCAGCGAGGAGGAAATCCTCTGTGCGCTGGCCAGCAAGAAAGCAGCCAAGGCCCGGGAACTGATGGCATTCTCAATCTGCACTGCGTGCCATAATGGAGTACTACCCGAGCCTATTTTCACAGGTCCAAAACAGGTGCATAGCCGAGCGTACCTTTCCAAGAGGAACAACAAACACTGGTGCTCATCCAGAAACCATGAAGGACCAATGATGACCTCATATCGTCCCCTCGGTATGCTCAATACGGAGGGGAAGATATTAGAAGTTAAAGAAGTTAAAGAGCGTGGAGCCCTATCGAACCAGCAGCATGGCTTCAGAAAGAAGCGGCGCACGCTATTCGCGAGATAACGGTGATGGCAGCTAATGCGATCGCAGGCGTCAGATGGCAGGGAGACACCTAGCAATACTGCCTGGTTTGCACCCTTGACGTCTAAAAACGCATTCAATTCAGCGAATTGGAGCCTAGTCCTGCAGGCGTTACAGCGCGGCGGTATATCCGGTTACCTCACCCTCCTGAAAGCAGACTACTTCAGGAACCGCGTCCTACTGTAAACATCCGACGACGGCAACCAGGTCCACCACGTGACAGGAGGAGTGCTCCAGGGCTCCGTTCTTAGTCCAATCCTGTGGAACGTCATGTATGACGGGATCCTGAGGCTACCACTACCTGATAGCTGCGCCGTAAAAGGGTTCCCGGATGATAAAGCGCTGGTCACGGTGGAGAAGCAACTGGCCCATGTCTATGCTAAATGCAGCCTCGCAATGGACAGAATATTGTAATGGCTGGCAGGCAATGGGCAGAGAAGATAAAAATTCGTGTCGGCTTGATGGTTGTCCAGCAATAAAATATCTGGGAGTCACAATCGACCACAGATTGAACTTCAAGACCCACTTTGAGTACGCGGCGGCCAAGGCATCCAAGGCTACATCAGCTATCTCGAGGATGATGGCCAACGCGCGAGGTCCCAAGCAGCACAGCAGGAGACTGATAGCTACAGTGGCAACCTCGACTATCCTGTATACCACTCAAATATGGGCTGAAGCTGTGAGGACTGCCAGCTACAGCCGGCAGTGCAAGTCCGTATACAGACGATGCGCATTGCGCATTTCCAACTGTTTCTGCACGATGTCCGAAGAAGGTGCTTTGTTGGTATCGGGAGCAATCCCAATAGACCTGCTGGCAGAAGAGCGCAGGACATGAATTTCTAGCAGCAGAACCCAGCGAAGCAGCACCATTGCTCGGTGGCAAGAACTATGGGACAACGCGAGCACAGGGCTATGGACCCACAAACTCATCCCCGATCTGGTTCCCCGGTTGCAGAGACGCCATGGGCAGCTGGACTACCACACCACGCAGATCATCACAGGAGATGGATGCTTTAAGGTGCATAGGATCAAACATGAAAAAGGTAGAAAATTCTTCGCCCGCCGTTTGGAAATTATTCCAGGCGTAGCTCAAGTAAGAGCCAGTGGAATTTTCTAAGCCAGTCCCATGGGAATCCGTATTCGGAAAGGCTCCAAGGCGATTGCAGAACACCCCCACCTCCGCTCATCATTCCGTTCGCCCCTTTAGAAAAATATATGTTCGAAAATCTTGGTGTCTCAGCAAATAAATACACTTTGAAAGGACCTCTTGGCCGACTTAGGATTATCCCGGCCAGAGACATATTCTTACAGTAATAGGTACGTGGGTGGTAAGGGTGCATCAGACCAGGGCAAGATCAGCAGGGTATTTATTGATGGATATTCCTTGGCTCTACTGGTGCACCAAGTCGACTCGTAGGTGAATATTAATATGATAGACACCAGCTTCTCCTCGGAGAAGGTCCTCCGGGTCGTACCTCCTGGAAACGTACTACGGTACGGCTAATGCGAGCGGCAAATCCCTGTGAATCCTCCATCTAATAATTCCTTTGACTCCACTTCCTTACCAAGACCTGGGTAAGTCTTAAAACGGCCTCCCCTCAAGCCAGGCGTGTTACGCGACCCGTGCCCGCTGGCATACAGGTTCGCAGCTGAGGGGTTAATCCAGCTGTGTGCGAACGGAGCCTTCTCAGGGCCGGGCAACCCTGGTTCGAAACAAGAGTTGCCGCGGCTTTGGGGCGAAGCCGCGGTCGACCTTCTTCAATGCCTCAAACCCTCTCTGGCCAGCCGCGCTTGCCAGGTCGAGCAAAGCGGGCGATTATGATGATGAAAATGAATTTCCAAAGCCATGCTTCGGACCTTGTGGGGGAGGCTAAACCGCGCACAATGTCAGAGATGGACGAGGAGGAGCTGCTTATGACTAGGCAGGCCAAGCCCGGTCGCCAACGTTCCGTTGATATCCGAGGGGGGCGCTAGTACTAGCACTCCCCAAGCCAACTCACATAAAGGTGTGGCTCAGTTGAGCACCACCGAAGCCAACCCACAGCTCACACACCAAAAGAGGCGTGCTAGGGCACACAGGGCTCGCTTTATTCTAGGCAAGATTGCGAAGAATGAGGCTGAGGGTAAGGTGGACCCGAGAGACGCCGCAGATAAAGCGAAATTCCTCCCAGAGATTGCGGAATTCGAAGCCTAGCAAAAGGCTAACCCCGAGGCGTTCAAACCCCCGAAGGCAAAGCGTGAACGATCACAGGATGTGAGCGTTAGCGCACCTAAGAGGGCCAAGGACGCTCAGGGGAAAGCAAGAGCTACTTCCTTTGTCAAGAAGACGAAGAAGTTCAGCGAGGTGGCCGGAGAGGGTCTGGCTATGGCGCTGGTTGATGAGCTCAATGACGACGGGCGCCTGCTGGCAGAGAAGTGGGGGGAGATAGAGGCCAAGTTGTCTGACCTGTTGACCGACAGGTTGGTTGCCATGCCGGGCGGTCCGGCATCAGGAAGGCCAAGATCAAGGTCTTCCTTGCCGAACCGGATGAGCTACTGGAAGAGGTGGACGACACGAATAAGTTGTTGGATGACCTGATCATCGACGACAAGTCGCCCAACTCCACACCGACGAACACCAATGCCGAGAGTAGTGCAAATTAACCTGAAGCGCAGCTCGCACGCTTCGGCTAATTTGTCTATCCTTCTAAGGGAGAAGGATATCGACATTGCGCTACTCCAAGAACCATGGACCAGGAACGAGCAAGTTTCGGGTCTGACACTACCAGCATACAAATTATATTTATTAGGTATTGCCCTGCGTCGTCCCGCGCCGCAGTCCGACGTGGCCGGCTTCTCGGTCGGGGAGGGGAGCGAAGATCTTCCCCGCTAGAGGTGCGCAGACTCTTCGCTGCGCAGCTTGGTACCGGATAAGTTAATATATGTTGGGAGAACTTTCTCCGTTATTATCTGCCCTTAAGGCTAGACAACCAATAATAATAATTACGGTTTTCACCGGAGTGTGTTTCTTGAGCGACTGCTATTTATTATAAACGAAATCAAACTGAAACTAATTCTACTTTACACAAGATATTCGCGGCCGGCAAGCCGACCGCTCGTCCAGCAAAGTGCTGACACTAGCAGAAACTGCATATCTTCCCATACTGGGAAACCAATGGGAACCGGACACGGTCCCTAAAGGCTTTTATGCTGAATCTGCATTTAAAATATTAGGATACTAACCCCAGACTTATATTGACTTAAGTCTATTCATTAACGGTGTTAACTACTCTCCCCCCAGAAGTGTGACCGTCCTCGGTCATCTGGAACTTGTCAACGACTTGTTGTATTTCCCTCGCATCTCGCTTCCTCCTCAACACCAAGATGAGCAGGATGGAGGAGCTAATAATGACGCTGATTCCCACGCCGACCGCAAACCAGATTTCCGTGGTTCCAGCCGCTTTTACCTCTTCCTGAAGTCCTTGGATCACCTCCAAGTTTTCGTTGTTGATCCTTTGGAGAAGTGGTATGCTGAGCCAGGGATCGTGGCCGATGATGTTCAGCAATGGGGATGCAGCCATGCCCGGTGTTTTTCTAATGGTTTCACGTTGGTTAACGTATTTTGTGCCATTGATGAAGGCCACTCGCTCGAACATAATTTGATGTGAGCCGTTGATATCTAATTCGGGGCCGTCGTCGGTGCTGACTTTAGCTGGGCACTCGTTGATTCTTATTACGCCGTCGTCTACCAGTGTGATGGGGCTTAAATGGCTGGCCTTCGTTTTGCATAGTGCAGTGCTCCCCGCGTGCAGGCCTCGAGCACAGGTATCGTGGGTAACCAGCTTGCAATACGAAGCGTAAGTTGTTGTTACGCAGTCGGTGACTGCCAGGACGTCGTTGTTGCATTCCGCAACTATGTTCTCCGTTAGTTGCAGAATGATGTGTTGGTGTGATCCAGGAAAAATTGTTACCTTTCTACAAGTGGCTTTAATATTGGGATATGCAATTATCACATGGATAATACTATCGGACTGGAAGACTTTAATATTAGATGCCTCTATTAGGCTTATAACGGGGATTTCTGTGGGGTGATCAATTAATACAGACTTCAAATCATCATGATTAAGAATGGCAGGATTTATGATATTGGCTTTAGCCAGTGTGACGGTAAGCATTAAATTTTGAATTTCGGTTGTTAATATTCTGTTTCTAGCCAAGAGTACCTCGTACAAGTGAGGAGTGTCAACCATATTTTTTTCTTTTGCTTGAATGATTTTATTAACTGCTTCTGTTAACTCGTTAATTTTGTTTTGAGTTTGTGTATTAATGACCACCTGCCTATTATTAGAATCTATCAGTCCGGATTCGGACATTTTTAGCATTTTAAGATCGGCGGCATCGGGGGTGCCCGCTATTATTTTGAGTGCGGTGCCTAAAAAGTTTAGGCTTCTGGCAATCCTATACGGACAATAAACTTCTGAGATGATCGGTATCTACATCTAATAACTTTCGCATATGCTCTGGGAATAGTTCGGACAACCTACTAGTCTCTTCTATCATAATTTGGAATTCGGACAAGTTACTAGAATGCCTAAGCCAACTTCTCTGCTCCCACAGCAGTGCAACACCGTCTGTTACGGGGATGTAATTAGCATGGGAGTAATCTGTAATCCTAGCGTTAACTATGGTTAACGTAATTAGTATGATTCCGACAATCCTGTAAGAAAGCGGAAGAATAAATTGAAGATAAGTATGTTTAATTATAAGGTGCATGAACAAAGGAATAAAAATTGTGGAAGATGTAAATTCAGGAGGGATTTTCATCTAAGGTTGTCCTTATGGACCACCCTCCCTCTAATGAGCACAGACGTTCCCATGTCTGCTTCTACATGTTCTTCTGTGTAGAGTGGGGTTAGTTTATTTCCTAACCTTTTGTTGTTTTTGAGGTAGACCTTTTCACCTACCTCAAAAATTCGGTTTTGCCTAGTAGGGTTACACCTATCTAGGTTAGCCTGTTGCGCTTTTGTGATACTGGTTTTTATTGCCAGCCTCTGAGCATCGCTGGCAGAATGTAAGGCATGTTTAGGTTGTAAATTTGTTACAGAGTGTAACGTTTTGTTATATTCTACCGTGGCTCTCATGATGAGTTCGACGGTGTCGTCAACCTTTCTGTCAATTTTAATGCATCTAGCTATTTCCGTTCGGGTGCTGTGGAATCGCTCCACTTGCCCGTTGGAGCTGCTGTGCAAAGGGGGAGCATTGACGATGTCAATGTCATATTGGTTTTTCAAGAGCGAAGTTATGGTCTCCGAATTGAAAGATGCCTCATTATCGCAGTATATAGTATTGGTATTTGGAAAAAAATTTACCAATTGAAGAATGGGGCTGCGTACGTCGATTATGGCCCTGGAGTTTAACGGCTGCACTACGGCAAACTTTGAGAACTTATCTACACAGGTTAAAAATAAATTTTTATCCGTGGAGTAGATGTCTATATGCAGCATTTCGCCCGCATATGAGGGGATCGGAGTGATACACAATTCTTGCTTCTTGGGATGCCTGTTGTACTTAGCCTTGGTGCATGTTTTGCAATTTATAACCACCTCGTTGGCGAGTCTGGCCATATTTGGAAAAT
>VNJV01003860.1:0-14889 GCA_008042635.1 Drosophila nikananu | reverse complement strand
TTCCCAGTGCCCGTGGCTCGCGGGGCCAAACAAAACCACCACCGTCATCGACGTTGCCGGGATAAAAGGAAATTTGCCAGCCAAGGGGACAACGGAATTCCACAACTCACCTGTGCCGTCGCCGCCCCTCTCGCTTCTCTCGACGCTACTCGCTCGCCACTGCTGCTCTGCTGTGCTGGGCGAAAGCTGGATCCAATTAATTACAGTCTTTTCACCGAATAAGTTCTGCACATATGAATAAAACGCTTCGAGTGTGTTTTAGCAACTGTTTTGGGGCAGACGCTCCCGTTATTTTTTCCCGTTTTCCGTTCCTTTTTTTCCTTCACTTCCTTTTTATCCGCAAACATTCACACACACACGGAACGCACATGCAGCGCTGGTGAAGAAATTCCCGTTAGCACACTGCCGCAACAACGTCCGAACGTGGACTGTTTAGGATGGTGTTGCCGCTGGTGGGGTTGGAAAAGCGGAAAAGCTCCAAGAGCGCGCCTGCGCCTTTCTGCATAGTTCTTATCACCGTAACTGTCAAACTGACGGAATTTACGCTATTGTTGTCATTTGTAACGGATATCGATTTTTATTCGAAAAGATCGAATAGAATCGGTGCACTAAGAATTTGCATTAGGATGGTATTGCCGCTGGTGGGGTTGGCGGGGAAAGCTTATTTTAGGCTACAACTAGCATATTAAAAGATGAGAAAGCTTCAAAAATTCGACAATAAAACCCTTAAATCTTATTTAACATTAATTTAGCATATTCGTGCAATAATTGCATTCGTGACATCAACGATTTTATATAAAAAAAAAATATAATATACATACATATATGTTTTTACCTTTAAGAAGGTAAAGCTTTATATTTATATTTTTTAGTTTATACAGATACAGATAATTAAGAGCAAATTCAAAACCCATGAATTATAAATTATTTTTATCGGCTAATTGACCGTTACAAATAAATCCGCATGCTTATCCCCACGTTTTACAAATTGAATTATTTTATAAATTGTCGATATTCATTGAAATCCATTGTACTGATTTTGATTACTTTACGGCATAAATAATTTTTCCCGCCGTGTGCCATTCAGCAATGTTCCTTACCTTAGCAATGTTTTCAACCCTTTTTACTACAGTTTATAAATGCTTATGGGCTGTTTTCCAATGTTATTACGTTTCAGATTATTGACATAATAATTCGATAATGTATTTTATCCTTTCCCAACGCATCTGCTTTCCATATAAAAAATAATACAGAAATATAAGATTTGCACAAATATGTTTACATGGATATTTTTATAAATCTTCGACAACCCTACTGGCAGTAGTGCTGTAAAAATATCCATTTGTTGTAATCCTATTTTTATACCCATAATTTTAGTCAGAAGTTTGCAATGCAGTGAAGGAGACATTTCCGACTCTATAAAGTATATATATTCTTGATCAGCATCAACAGCCGAGTCGACCTAGCCATGTCCGTCTGTCCGTCTGTCCGTTTCCACGTAAACTATTCCCTCAGTTTTGAAGCTATCTGGATGAAACTTTGCAGATAGTCTTCTATATGCGCTCACTGCTATATATGTCGGAACGAGCCGGATCGGACGACTATATCTTATAGCTATATAGATCGGTAAATTAATTAAATTAATGAAAAAAAATATAACTTAGCCAATTTTTACAATATTTGAATAAAATTTGAGATATGGACATTTTGTATTATTCTTGAATTCCGGTTTTAATTTTATTCAAATCGGACCACTATATCATATAGCAGCCATAGGAATATACATATATATAAATTCATTTAGTTCGTTCGCAACATTTTTGTTTTGCAACATTTATCTTATGTCAGTACCCGAGAAAACGATAAAGTCAGAAGATTTTTTTCTTCTTCTTACTTACTGCAAGGGTATTTAAACTTCGGCATGCCGAAGTTAGCTTCCTTTCTTGTTTTTAATGTTTTAAATTACAAATATAAATACTGCAGTCGCCAAACTATTAAAAATGGAAAAAAACGAATAGGATGAAAGGAAATCGTACTTTATTTTTATTTCTTAAAGATAAAAATTAAAATAATTGAAACTATTTTTTATTGATAAGTTAGCGTTAAAATTACGCTATTTAGCAATATATTATAAAAAATAATGTTGATTTCAGCTGCCAATTGTACATGATTTTCTGTAATTAAAATTTCAAGTAAAAATAATGAAGACCGCCTACTTGAGAATCGTATTGTGTATTACAAATTAAATAAACGGCTAAATAAAGGCGATATATCGATGGTGGAAAACAACAATCGAGGTATCGCGCAGCACAGCTACTAATAGTAGCCTACCATCGATACTAGAGATATTACTATCGATGTTTTTACGTCTCTAACTTGCTGCTCCACGAAGAAATTTGCTGTTTATTTATCTGTGTCCTCGTCTCCGTTTATTGTTGAACAGCAAGTCGCGTGCGTGTGCGTGTGTGCCAGTGTGTGAGAGTGTTTGTTGGCCACTGGCCTTGGGATCCCCCGACTGCGAATAGCAGAGGCCCCACAAGCCCAAAACCCAAATAGAAAATTGTGCAATAGTCGCTGCTATGCGAAAATCGAAGACCTGCTGCCCCAGGACGACGACGATGTGAAGCTGCTGGCGAGCTGCGGGCGAAACAAGGACGCGTCAAATCATGTGCCTGGCGGAGCACCCCGCCCGGAGCAGTATCCCATCCGCTGGCCAGCGGGGCGGCAGCACCTCGCCCACGTTCAACGCCAAGTATAGGCGAAAATGCCTTTTCCTCCTGACGCTGCTCCTCTTCCACGTCTGCTTCAGCGGCCTCCACCGGGCCAGCGCCTTCAACTGCACGGCTCACGGCGGACGCTGCCAGAACGATGGGCAGTGCCAGGAGGATGGCCAGTGCCTGTGTGCCGACGGTTGGCAGGGTCCGGAGTGCCAGTTCTGCGGCGGAAAAGTGCGGTGAGTAGTAGTTATCCGGGAGAAACCGTGATTCATGGCACGTTATTCAATCAGCGGCGCTTAGTTCTTTTTTTGGGCATTGGTGTGGCCTGGCCTATTTGTGTCAGGCAACGGTTCCGTTTCATCTCGTCGGACGGGTTCTTGGCCTCCACACCACACCACTCCACTGTCCATTCCCATTCTCGTTCTCTTTATCTCCCGTTCGCTCTCTCTCTGCCTCACTGTGTGCATTCTTTCACCTGCTTTCTGCTTTCTCCATCGCCTCCTGCTGCTTCCAATACGGATTATTTAATTAGTTCGATTTGACTTTGAACTTGTCGCCCTGACAGAGGGCTGTCAGCCATATGGAGTCCTTGTGGGGATGTCCAGGTACATTCTGGGGCTAATTGGGTGTCACATGTCATAAAGTCAGCATTTATTCATAGCGGGTAACTTGTCTATCGGCTTAGAGAACAAATATGTAGTTCTATATTATCAATGGTTGAACTTTCTCATCTCAATGTCTCTGGAAGCAGAACCCGTTTTGGGGGCGCATACACATTGATTGTACAGTGCACGTTCAGTATAGTGAACCTGTTTAGGATTGGGATTGATTTATTTCTAAAACGTAAAGTGGAGCTAAATATTTCAAAGCTCAGAAATAAGTTACCTACAATCAGTATCCTAAAATAAATATTTTCATGTTCAGAAATTCAATTTAAACCTCGATGTTTTTCCAGTTATTCTATATGGCCACTTTCAAGTTTCTAAAATCGACCCTAAGCTTAAGCTTATAGTAACCATTATTCAAACGCTCTCTTTTTCAAGGTCAAATTAATTACGAAACATGGATATTAATTAATTAGTTATACTAAATAACCATAAGTTTGCTGTGTGGCAAAATACCGAAATATGCATCTAAATATTTACAATTTATAAACAAAAACAGCACTTCTGTTAAAATTGTAGGCCTGTTTTCATGACAATAGATAGGATATTTAATAGATGTATACATTAGTTAATGATTACATTATGATCCTTATCAAAACACTTGTACTCCATAAACACAAAGTGATATTTAAAAGTGAAGATGACACTGTTAAGAGCATTTTTAATGTTTTTTTTGCCCACGACTACTCTGCAGATATGTAAGAGATGTCACTGGGCCAGTTCGGTTGCTCACGCTGGCGTCATAAAGCTTATGAAATGGTTTGTTTATGTTTCTTAACAACGGTTATTTGCTCGCGTAGCACGATAAGCGAATGTTCTATCTTGACATTAATTAAGCCCGCCGATTGCTGTGCTGTGATGAGCGCGGGAATTTGCGCACTCGAGCATTGAGGTCGTTTCACCTGCCACACCATTGGAACCAGTTCGGTTTGTAGAAACCTCTGATCTCGACCTGCGCTTAAATGCCGCATCGCCGCAACTCCGCTCGTAACGGAACGTAAATTCCGGGGCCACACACTCACTCATTTGTTCGATTTACGCCCCCGATAAGCAAACTCGCTCACTACCACTCTTATCAGCTGTTGGTGTCCGCTTATCGCCTGTGAATTTTCACGATTTCAGCCCACCAACTCCACCCTCTTGTCTCTGTTTGCACACGATTCCAATTGAAATGCCTTAAGAGGCAGCAGCAGCAGCAGCAGCAACATTTGCCGGCTTTCTATGCAAAATCCCAGTCAAAAACTGGGCGCAATCAAACTGGTTTTACCTACAGCTGCTTCACCTCCCCCGAATTGCATTCCACACCATTGGCCACATGACGAGGACGCCTGGTCATCTGGTCTGGCTTCCAGCTACCGGCTCCCGGTTCCTAGGCTCCAGCCCGAAAGCCGTGCGTAAGCTTAGCGCTCGAGTGCACAGGGGGTGACTCACCCACCGGCTGCCAATGAGAGTGTAAATATATCTTTGTCCAGCATTGATTTTTCGTGGCTATCGCTTGATGTGCCGCCCACAGGCATGGGCACTAGCACCGACACGGGCTGCATCCCGGCTGGCCAAGTGTTTACTCAAAGTTTAGAATTGACCGACAATTGACGCCCAGCCAAGGCACGCTCATACAGTTGGGGATAGCAGCAGGTTTCCAAGATGCCAGGTTTAAATTATATATTCAAGAATTTGCTCGAAAAGGTAAAATATTAGCGCTATTTTAGGTCTGGCAAACAGAAATATGGCAGAATGATGTCACTTTAGGCTAGAAGAGATAAAGTATATGCGGAAAATCGGGGGTTTTCAATAATATAACAGAGCTTATCGGCAATAATAAAAAGGCGAAGGAAACCATCTCTTTAGATACTTTCTAACTCCTCTTAATTTGTATAAATAAATAATATTTTGTTTTATAACATTCTAATGTAAATCTTTAAAAATAAATTTGTTAAGTTCTACAGTTTTGACCCCGACTGTCTGCTGTGCTATGTGCAGTACTTATCGGCAGTGCTCAGTGTAACGTGAGCCGCATTAGAATGCGGAAGGCACCGTTTCCACTTTCTCTCAGTACACTGACTATGTGAGTTAATTGTTTTTAACTTGTGTATAAATAAACATCTTGAAAGAGTCTGCAAAACTTGGTTCCTTTGCAAGTAGAACACAATGAATTGGAAATCAATATGTGAATACTACTCAGGTTTCCCTCTAAGTGTGCTCTTCTTTATCTAAAAACACTTTCCAAGCTGAAATAGCCAGTATATTAACTATATGACTGGGGCTTGTACTATCTCTGTTTTTGTTAAATATTGTCAGACTTCTTATCTGAAATAAGGAGCAACATCCAAATAACCTCGCAATCACTTATATCTTTACAATAAGTCTTCGTCTAGCTGTTCATAGTGGTGGAAATTTTAATAGTTCTAAATCTATTGAATTTCGTTTGCTTTCTCATCTGCAAATATTCATCTGGGTTGACCTATTAATTCTGAAGTTCAGAGATCAACCAATGACCACAAGGGGAGCTTGATTTTAATTTAACTTGACCAGAGCACAGCGCTTTGTCAGCGCACAGCTGTGAATTGAAATCAGAGCGACTAAATCAGAAGAAAGCAGTTATTTTTAAGCGGATGTGCACACAATACGCTGAGCTAAAGGCAAGACAAACAAAGGAAGTCGGCGAAAAGCGACTGTCGAATACCCTTATAGAGTTTCATGCTCGAGCTTAAGTTGTCGCATTCCGTCCAAGACCTTTTCCCCTCATAATCCCCGCGTGCAGAACAAAAGCCACAGAGACCGGAGAATGAACGGCGACTTTGCGAGGCTGCCCTGTCTCCGTCGCCGGCAAGTCAACATTTTTGAGGCTTCAGCGCGGTCACACATGCTACACTACACTACTTTGTGCCTATTACCATATTGTATAAAGCGTATACCGTTCACAATCTCGCCGTATCAATTGGAGATTGCAATTCCGCTGGCCAGCAGATTCAATTATCTGTGCACAGCATCGAATCATCGCCATTTGCATACGTGAACGGATGGCAATGTGCGCTCCGCTATCGCTAAATCGATAGAGGAATTGATTTATTTTGCCACTTTGCTTGCGCCTCCCAAGCTAATGGATTTTCCCCCTTCCCGTTTCTATTTTCATTTACATCTCGCAGCATGTACCATACCATGGGCACGATACACGACGGCTGGGGCAACTACTCGGTGAGTGTCAAGTGCAGCTGGCTAATCGATGCCCGGCACCCGCACTGGAGCCGCCGCCACAACACGAATCCCTCGCGAACGGCCAACATACGGATCCACCTGCGCGAATTTGCCACTGAGTGCGGCTGGGATCACCTGTACATATACGATGGCGACAGCGTCGACTCCCCCCTGTTGGCGGTGTTTAGGTGAGTTGGCCTGCAAACCTAATAAATAAAAACGAAACTAATTTGAGCCCTTCATCCTATCCCGTTCAGTGGTCTCATGTACCGGGGCAACTTCTCCATTCGCCGAGTCCCGCAGGTCATAGCCAGGTCCGGCACTGCCCTGGTGCACTTCTTTAGCGACGACGCCTACAATATGTCAGGGTTCAATCTTACCTACAAGATGAACGGCTGTCCCTCGGATAGCGATGGTAAGGGATAAATCTGTTTCAATATTCCACGAGTATTAATAACTGGCATTTGGACTATTGCAGAGGTTGAGTGCTCTGGTCATGGCATGTGCCGGGAAGGAGACTGCATCTGTGATCCCATGTATCAGGGCGAGGCCTGCAACATTGCTGCCTGTCCCAACAACTGTTTGGAGTCCAAGAACCAGGGCCATTGTCTACCAGAGCAAGAGCGGTGAGTTGGGCATTAATTCAGGGATATACATACGTACTTCGTGGAGAATAGTCTAATATGTCAAATATCTATCATCTAATATCGCTGCCATCTGCCACCCTTAGTTTAATTTGAAAGGCGATTTCTTGTTCTTTAAACTTGCCAGCCAAAATCAGGCGAATTTTGTAAAAGTCTGCATTATTTAATTAATACAAACTTCAAGTCCAATTAAATAGTAGTTACGCCAAGGTAGTCACCCATCTAATTTTAGCTTTAAATGTAATTAACAGAGCTGCTTAACTAACTTGAGAATGTAAATTAAACTTGATATAAGAGGAAAAATCAAGAGTAAACTAAAACTTTAAAAGTGAAACCGAAATAGTGCCAATTACTCATTACTCATGACCCCTTCAATTTTGTGCAGCTGCGCCTGCTACGAGGGATTCGCCGGCGATGACTGCAGCCAGATCAGCGCCCACGGAGCCTGGACCACAGTTCACCCGAAACACTCCACGGCGCCGGCAGGCACCGCCTCCCATGGCGCCACCGTCTGGCGCGACACACTGCACATTGTGGGCGGAGAATCGTACGGCCGCGGCGAACTAATGAGTACCTACGACTTAAACCGCAATGTGTGGGAGACCTTGCGTCCGGAGGAGGGTGGCGAGGTTCCGGACAAGCGCTACGGTGCCTCCACGGTGATGTATGATGACAAGATCTTCATGTACGGCGGCGTGGTCAAGGGCCAGGGCATCACCAACGAGCTTTGGGCCTTTGACGTCTCGTCGCGAACCTGGGCCAACCTCTCTACACGGTCGGATCCCTCGTGCAATGCCACCGGCGGAACCACTGCCATGTGCGCACCCCTGCACGTGGTGGGCCACACCGCCACTTTGGTGCCCGGGTTCGGCGACAAGAACAACTACCAGTACATGGTGGTCATCTTTGGCCACTCGCCAAACTACGGCTACCTCAACACGGTGCAGGAGTTCAACTTTGGGTCGCGGGAGTGGCGCATCATTCCCACCACAGGATATGTGGTGAAGGGCGGTTACGGGCACAGCGCCGCTTACGACTTCCTCACGGAGAAGGTGTACGTCTACGGCGGCATTGTGTCCGAGAGCGAGTCCAGCCAGGTGCTGAGCTCGAGGCTGTACTCCTATGAGCCCGCCACGCGAGTCTGGAGCCTGCTGTCAGCGGCGCCCAGTGCTCGGCTCCTGCACACAGCCAACTTCGTGAACCAGGGCCTGATGATGGTCTTCGGCGGAAACACGCACAACGATACCTCGCAGAGCTACGGAGCGAAGTGCTACAGCCAAGACCTGCTCGTGTACGATGTGTACTGCGACTCGTGGCACTACCATCCGATGCCGGGCCACCTGCAGGCGGACCTGGCCCGCTTCGGCCACAGCTCGGTGGTGTTCGAGGAGTCCCTCTACATCTATGGAGGATTCAATGGCCAGCTGCTGAACGACATGCTGCGCTACCAGCCGGGCTACTGCAGCTACTACACCAAGCAGGAGAAGTGCACGGCGGCTCGACCTGGCCTCAAGTGCATCTGGGACGTGCAGAAGATGCGCTGTATCACCATAACGCAGGTCCAGCGTTCGGCCATCTATGGACGCGAGCAATACGACTATGTAGCCTGTCCGTCGAAGAGCCGGCTCACGCTCACCTCGGAGCTGCTGCACGATGTGCATCGGTGCCAAGAGCTGGCCAGCTGCCAGTCCTGCGTGTCCACCGCTTTCGGTTGCACATACTGCGGCAACGGAGTGTGCAGCAAGGAACGCTGCCGGGAAACCACCTCAATGGCCTCCGTCTTCTTTGAATCGTCCACCCAGCTGGCTGTGTCCACGCCGGGCCCTCCGCTGAATGCCAAGCACCTGGATTCGTGTCCCATTGCTGAGGATTTCCTGGTCCAGTCCGTTTGCGAGCAGCTGCACAATTGTCGCGCCTGCTCGGCGAACCTGGCCTGCCGCTGGGACTCCGAGCAGAACCGCTGCCGAAGTCACACCTACGGCGGGGGAATGGCGGCCAACAGGACACAGGATGAGGTAGCCTGCGCCCCGGCTTGCTCCACGTTGACCAATTGCCAGAACTGCACTGAGGACGAGTGCATCTGGTGCCAGAACGAGCAGCGCTGCGTAGACCGCAACGCCTACACGGCCAGCTTTCCCTACGGACAGTGCCGCGAGTGGACCACCTTTACGGCCAAGTGCCGCTCAACTCCGGCCACCAAATCGACGGCGCTGAGCGTGGGCAGCACCACGGCTCTCTCGAGTGCCCAGTGCGGCTACTACAATAGCTGCCAGCAGTGCCTGGACGATCCGGCGTGCGGCTGGTGCGACAACGGCTCCAATACGGGTCTGGGCAGGTGCGTAGTGGGCGGCGCCCTGGCGCCCTACGACGACACGGAGTGTGCGCTGAAGCACTGGTTCTTCACGTCCTGCCCCCGGTGCAATTGCAACGGTCATTCGTACTGCAACGACCAGCAGCACTGCGAGCAGCCTTGCAACAACCTAACGACAGGTGCGCACTGCGAGAAGTGCCGCACCGGCTACTGGGGGAACCCCATCAACGGGGGCAAGTGCCAGCGTTGCGAGTGCAACGGCCAGGGCGTCTACTGTCATCCAGACACCGGCAAGTGCTACTGCACCACGAAGGGCATTGTTGGCGACCATTGCGAAAAGTGTGACTCGCAGAACCACTACCACGGCGATCCGCTGAAGGGCTCCTGCTACTACGAACTGACCATCGACTACCAGTTCACGTTTAATCTCTCGAAGAAGGAGGACCGCCACTTCACGCAGATAAATTTCCGTAACTCGCCGGGCAAGCCGGAGATCGATGCGGACTTCACGATCACGTGCAGCGTACCGGCCAAGATGGACATCTCGGTGAAGAGGGCCGGTTCGCCGGACATGCTCATCCTGGTGGGGGTCAACTGCTCAACATTCCGGCATCGGTTCGCCAAGACAGAGTACCAGTTCGGACACTCGCCGGACGACAACAGTTCACTGACCACGTTCTACGTGTTCGTGCATGACTTCCAGCCCCCGATCTGGATCCAGATCGCCTTCTCCCAGTATCCCAAGCTCAATCTGCAGCAGTTCTTTATAACCTTCTCCTCCTGCTTCCTGCTGCTGCTGCTCATGGCCGCCGTCCTCTGGAAGATCAAGCAAAAGTACGACATGTTCCGGCGGCGTCAGCGCCTCTTCGTCGAAATGGAACAGATGGCGAGTCGACCGTTTTCCCAGGTGAGTTCTGCACCGAAAGTCTTAACCGGAATTCCGTACTCAACTCTCTGATTTCCGAACAGGTGCTGGTCGATATCGAAAACCGCGACAGTATTGATCTAAGTCTGACGCTGGACGGCATTGGCCACTTGTCCAAGAAACGCAAAAAGGTGGGCGAGTCAATCAATAAATTAGTGCCAAATGTTGTGAGTCAGCCTCAAGACCTGTATATAAAGCTATGGAATATAACCGATCTCTTATAAAAATATTCAAACGTGATATCTGCTGACTTACAGTATCTAATATACATATATTCAACTATTCTGGTTTCCACATTATTTTTATTTTGTTATTGTTGTTTTCTGCTACTATTTTAACTAATTTATAATGTTAATTTTCACAGGAATGTCCCAGTCCCATTGCTTTAGAGCCCTGCAGCGGCAACCGAGCCGCTGTGCTCTCGCTTCTAGTCCGGCTGCCCACGGGTGAGGATCTGAAATAGACTCCTAAAGTACCAGGATAATAAAGCTTTTCCCATTGCAGGTGGCCTTTCGCAGGCCCCGTCTGGACAGTCCGCGGGACTGGCGGTGGCCAGCGCCTTAGTCACGCTCGGCAATCCGCGTCGCCCGTCGATCGACCAGCATCCCAAGGAGCCAAAGTCGAAGCGCAAGCAGAGCCAGCACCCAGACAGTTGTACATAATAGCCAACCGTAACACTATGCTTACCTACATAAAGTAATAACGATAACGATACTGATAATAATTATGATAATATGTAACTAGCAAATAGGTACACACACACACCCCACACACGAGTATATAGCGTATTTGCCCCGACTTTCTTCTACTAACACAAAGGCAAGCTAGCAAGTTGATAATCCGCAGTTATTATTACTTTAATGCATTAGACTAGTAACGAAACGAGAAACAAACAAAAAACAAAACAAGTAATAATAATAATTTTTAGCAAAAGGACATATTTATATACGGTTATATACAATTTGATATAGTTGATAGGTCGAGTAGCGTTGCAATAGTTATAAATGTTTAATTTATTATTTATACCGCGTACGTGAGCTGAGTTCGATGTCAAGCAGCTGTATTCAAATGATTATTGTATTTTTTTTACTTATCCACATACACATAGCTTAAGCATGTTGTTAGTATTTATTTATGCAAATTTTGAGCGCTGCGTCGGACAGTGTCGGATGTAGGAACGGAAACAAAAAGACATTTAATCGATCTTAGCGAAACGAGAGGAAAAATGTATGGACAAAACCCGATGACAGACGAAAGCGATAGGGGAACATTTATGTACATGGGAGCTATGGTGACGAAAACATGCAAATACTGTGTTCAATAAAGGAATATTTCTGTTTTCGATATTCGTGCAAATATTTACAACGCAATATACATGAGAGCGGAAGCGTACAGAACAAAACTGGAGCAAGCCGGTGTAAATAAAGATACGTAACTCTTATTACTGCTATAAAGAAAGCAGGTATACAAAATAAATTCCTCTCTTGATACGAGAGAGCGCGCAGAAAACAAATCAAACATTTAAGCAAACATTCAAATTCAATCACAAACTAATCGTAAGGTTTCCTCTTGGCAACATTTGACTACTGAAACCACAACTCACGCAGTTAATTAACTCGATTCAAATCAAACTAGGACAACAACACCAATTTACTAGACGCACTCACTCTCTATCTCCGTAAGAACAACCTCTAGAATCAAAAGATACTCGTCTCAACTTGAACTAACACTTAGAGAACCTCTCAACAAAGTACACAGTCTCCAGTCGCTTCGCGCCAGCAGGACACACAACAGTTGTAAATCTATATATTTTTGTTCCAACAAAAGTCCATTTGTGAAATTTGATTTCAATTGTAAAATGCGTTTAGATATACAATTAAGATATATACAAAATATATATATGAATGAGGATACTTGCCCGGAAAAACAGAAATAAACAACCGATGACTTGTTTGTTCGCCCAAAAAAAACTCAAAGATCCCTGACAGCCAGCCAGAGCAGCAGCAGCGATATATACATAGATAAAAAATCATATATTAGTTTTATTAACCAATAAAAAGACACTCCAAATGTAAGCGAGCTCTCTTTCATTACCTCCCGTCTCCATTTCATCCATCAACTAAGAGTCGCAGATGCCGGGCGGGCGCAGAACTTTCACTTTCGGTAGCCGGCGGAGTACATTCGGGGGCGTGGCGCGGCCCGACTGCATGGCCTGATAAACCAGGTAAATGTGAGTCGCTGATTCAGGTCGAGGTTCGATCGGAGTAATTGCGGGCTCTGTAGAAAGATCTCTTTCACGTATGCGGATGTTGTGATTGTAGATTGGGGATGGCCCTTTCCTGTGCCTTCTTTCTTTCTTTCAGCCAGTTTTCGCTCTGTCGACTCCATTTTACTTACGATTTTTTGAACATCTTGGGCAATTTTCGTGGCTTTTGTGTCACGATATTTCCAAGCACCGCATTTAATTTAATGATGACGATTTTATTAATGAAATTAAAGAAGAAAGCCGACGACGAGCGCTGACAAAAGCGTGCGAAATCCGAATTGAAGCGGAAGTGCCCGCCACCAGAGATCTCTGTCAAAACATCCATCAGACGAAATCAACGCCCTTGGTGCCTGACTGACTGCATTGACGTACAAATTTCGGTATTCAAGCGCAACATATATGTACATACGGTTGTCTGTTTAAATATTTTTATGCATACCTGAGTTGAGTCAGCCGATGTGCGGGTAAGTTGAGTCGGTTTTACCCGGCCGTTAAGCTAATTCTGGCCCACGAAGGCCAGCACGCACTAGGCGGCTAAGTGAACTTTTGCGTCCCATAACAAATGATTATCTGCATTAACCGATCGTTATGAATCAACGGTGGAATGCCCCGAGCTCGGCGAGAATCCGGCGACAATGCTGCCAGTGGAATTGGAGCATGAATAAGTGTCCACATATGGGACGCCAACGAAAACCCGCCCTGCTTCGCAGCATATTTAAAAAGTGTGAGTGAACGATAAATAATATGGTGTTTTTATTCATGAAACAGTTGGAAAGTACCATACATTTATGTTTTTTAAAACTCTATTTCAATTTTTTGGGCAAATTTTTGACAATTTTAATGATTTAACCCCTTTAATTAAAAAAAAAGAGTGTGTAATTTTTGGCTCAAAAATCCCAAACTTCTTTAGTGTTTTTTTGGTCGTAACTTTGCTTAAACTCAACGGATTTCAGAGTGGTTTGTGCTTGGTTTTTATACGCTTGCAGGGTATTATAATTTTAGTCAGAAGTTTGCAACGCAGTGAAGGAGACATTTATTGTTATTATTATAATTTCAGCCGAGTCGATCTATTGATGTATATAAATAAGCTATGTATATAAATAATAAATAAACATTTAAAACTAACACAAATTTAAAATATTGCCTTTTTGGGCTAGTAATGATCGTTTTTTTGCTTCCCAAAGTATCAATTCTTTCTTGTTATTTTATTATTTAACAAGTGATTATAGTTGGGAATTCCCGTGGTTTCAATTCAATATTAATCCGTTCATATATTTACAAAGAATATTTATCTGAATTAATCTTGATAAGTAACGGTTGATTTAGAAATATACGACTGTGTTCCCAATTCTAAGTTAAAGCTTCCGATCGTTTAAAATTGAGTTTATCTTAGGTCAATTTCCTCAACAACAGAGACCTAAATTAAATTATTCGAAACATTAAGGCTTTGAGAAAAAATCGGTATACTTTGAACGGAAGTTCAAATAGAAGAGAAAGTTTTAATGGAATATTTGTAGATTCTTGATTCTTAGATATTTTCTTATAATTTACACAAAAGAAAGGTTTATATTTTTTATAGTTGGTCTTCTTTTTTGTCTTGCTAATTACAAATAATTACCTTGAATGCTTTTTGTAAAAAAATAATAGACATCAAAAGTACTACGGAAATCATAAACAATATTTATTTAATTTTTATACCCTTGCAGGATGTTATAATTTTAGTCAGAATCCAACGAAATGATTGCCTTTTTGGCATAGTTATAATTAATCTTCAGTTTCACAAATTAGCTGCCTTTCTTGTTTTAATACTATTTCCCATATATGTAAATATTTAATATTAAATACAGGAGTGTTTACTTTTTTGATTTTCTGATGTATTCGGTGGTGCAGAATAACCAATTTGAAAACGTTTTTCGGCCTTGCAGCTATGTACGTCTAGCCCCCTTCAAATGCGTCATGGGTATTTGAAATGAGTTAGTTGGAGCCCGACTTGTTTTGGTTTTGGCTTTTTCGGTCGCACCGCGACATGTTCGATCGAACCTGAGCCCCATCGCACAGTTGCAGTTTAGATACTTTTGCTATACAAAAATCATAACTTTTGAACCAGTTGAGATATTTTCATAATTTTTTTTTTATATGAAAGGTAATTTTAATACCTTTCGATTG